>VOPJ01014539.1:0-21985 GCA_014673585.1 Semibalanus balanoides | reverse complement strand
TGTTTCCTTCACTATGCTATGTTTGACCCACCGCTGATACAAACTTTCGATATCGTAATTTATTTCAGTTCTAATAACACAAAACACACCAACCAAGGACGTATGCACCTATTACAAGAACGTATGCACCTATTAAACTATGCAACTATAACAAGATGCACCTATTACAAGATGCACCTATTACAAGAATGCACCTATTATTATTACATATGCACCTATTTGCAAAAAACCTGCAAACGTATTTGCACCTGGTTTGGGGTCCAAATCATGATAGTTCTTGTCTTCTAATCCCATTTTTAACCCTTCTCTTCGAGCTTTTGGATCCAGTAGGCTGTCTTTTTCTTGTCTCTTTTCTTATGCACCTATCTCTTCAAGGACTTCTTCATCACGGTTTCAAGGATGTCATCCTCCACATATTTTCTCATAGAACTTTCAACAAGCTTAAAGTTTGAAGTTTGAACGTTCTGGTTCAGACATGATTTGCTTTTGGTGCCAAGGCAGCCCAAGGCATGTATAGGGAAATACCTTCTACCTGGGTGGCAATTTAATAATCTCACCTCGTTTTTTTTTTTTTTAAATCGAAAAGTACCTCGACCTACCGGTCCTCGGTAACTTTCGAAAAAAAACTCGGTGAGATCATTAAATTGTCCCAGCCCCGGGCAGGAATATATTATCCCTGGTAAGTCAGGTGGAACGCAGCTGCTATCATGCATGTACTAATGGACCAGTCTCCTCGAGGAAGGCCACCCTGTTGATATTGTATATACAGACTTCAGAAAAGCTTTTGATGCAGTTCCGCATCAACGGCTCGGCTTCTGGTCGAATTGAGAGCACATGTGCTTGGCCAAGAGGTTGCTCAATGGATTGAGGGCCTCCTCTGTGGAAGGAAGCAATGCGTGTCTGTTAATGGAACAATGTCAGAATGGACAGATGTCACCAGTGGTGTCCCCAAGGGACAGTATTGGGTCCATTGTGTTTCCTGCTCTTCATTAATGACCTACAGAGGTGGTGAAGACGTGCAGCATCCGAATGTTCGCAGATGATGCCAAGATATTCTGCTCGATAAGCACTGACAAGCATTCAACCTATCAGTAGATGTAGGAAAGCAATTAAGAGCTGTATCAGTATCAGTAATTAAGATCAGTAGCAATCTGTCCTACTGAGACATCAGTAGGTAAAATAGCAAACATCAACACCTTTTATGTATTTCTGAGACAGAACTGGTCTAGGAACTTGCATTTTTATTTACGTTTATTTATTTACTAGCTGGGGTGCCCGGCGTTGCCCGGCCAATTAATTACCTAATGTTGCCTGTTATGTCGGCAGGGGACAGAATGCAATCTAACGTTTTTGTACCTGTTCAATAATTGGTTGCATAAGAAACCAAGCAATCTTACGTTTGTGGTTCTGTCGGCAGGTTGACAGGCTAGACGTTACACGCAACGCAGTCAAACATACAGCTGAATTCGAGCACTAACCCCTTAAAAGCAGACTTAACAAGGTAGATATGTACTAACCGTAACAGTAAGCGTTTTTCGTAATTTGATTCGAAAGACTTCAGAATGAATGTCACAAGCCAGCATATACAGAAAATAGGTTCGCTCGAGCACTAATGTTGCCATAACACCACTTGAGCAGATTTAACTTAACGTATCCAGATTTAATATGGTAGATATGACCTGGGAAGAGACGCCGATTTTTGTATATTGTTATGTTGTAGTTTTTGTATATATGTGAAATATTTATGTATTTTTTGGATCCAAAAACCTTCCTGCAGTATGCTTGATCAGAATTGGTAGGTTTTGTATCCAGTATCCAAGGGTTTTCGATTCCATAGCGGTCAAACGGTTTTCCATTTGCCCTTTATTATGTAGATAATTGTGAAGTTTTCTGACAGCGCAAAATCGCTATTCAGGACGTGCTTGAGTCGAGGTCATTTACTTGACCTGGAAGGTCACCCGTTGACATGAAATCTAAAAATTGCATACCGTTAGATTCCTTACATGACAGGTAGCATGCTGGTTCCTACCGCATTGCTCTATGTTGCTTGGTTTGGAAGTTAACAGGGGGCTGTCAGTCCCCCCCGTAGGGCGAAGGTGAAAAAAGCTCCCGTAGGGCGAGGGTTAATGCAAATCTGGTTGAATTGTACCACAGGGTTGGCTGTAATTATTCCCCTTAGCCTGTATCTTTCTCATTTATATTCCTTCTTCTGCCATAAAATTATGCATAGTTAATAGTTATGTTGTGTGACTGTATATAATTGTAGCATTACTGCTACACCAATTTCGCTTAAGATGGTTATAGAGAATGTACCAAAAGCAGTCTGCAAACTTGTTAACAAGAGTCATCTTAATGGTGATTACTAGTGCTAACCCGTCTCCGCTGGACGGTCTATGCATACAGACTACATTTTTTACGTTTTTTATTAGTCATACTACTGAGTCAAACCCGTCAAGGGATCGTAGTTTGTGACTTTAAGACTTTTCAATTCGGTGCGAACGGCTAAATGTTTTTTTACGTTTACCGCCCTAATTGTGGTTAATGTGCACACCAGCGTCACCTATAGGTATAGCATATTCACTGCATGCGCACACCAGCGCCATTTATTACGAGCGAGCGCGAAGCGCGGAGCGAGTCCTCATTGAATACCGGATTTTTCTCACATATAATCGGCCGACCCGGCCGGGAGACGCGACGCTGGTCAGAGCTTTTATCTTTTTGAACCCCCGCATCGATTTGACAAAGCGTCTTCGCCATCTGATTAGCCCCATGCAATGAACTTTAATTGATTATTTGACATGTTTTTCCTCCTCATGTGATGGGTCAGCACGGCGCTGACATGTGCCCGCTACGTCAGGTGTCAGAAAGTATTATCCTGCGTTAGTTGAGAAACGGCTAGACCTATAAAAAGCAAAAAATTTGGTGTGAGGCTGGAGGAACCACACCACTGGCAATGTGCCCAACAGGTCAAACTCTGGGTCACACTGCACGGTGGCGCACGTGCACCCTGTTCCTCCACGAAATTACCTACAAAACATCTTGCAATACCGGACCTTATATCTCGGCAACCAAAAGTCGCAAAGTACACGGGTCAAACACAGACGCGTAGGAAACCCGATCCGCCCGGCGTATCACTAAGTGTTCGATCAGTGGCGCGTGGTACGTGCAAAGTGTACTGGCTTATACAGCGCAAATTTCATAGTTTTATGACCGTTTCACAATTTAAATCGTGCTCAGCACCTTATGGGGACCCTCCGTTTTTTTTAAGCGATTGAAAAACATCCAATGTGTAAGGACCAATGTACCGTTCCTAAAATGCATTCAAAGTTTTAGGTTTGCATGCAGTATTTTCACTGGTTAAAATCTGTCTGTGAATATTTTTTATGACGGATTTTATAATATTTATTTAATTACACCGCCATAAGTTTCAAAACTCAAAGGGGTGCTAGACGATGAAATGCTGCGGCTGTAAAGCGCGAATCAATCCATCTAAATACCACCCAAAATGAATTTTTTGCCTACAAAAACATGAACTTATAATTGCCAAAATGTAAAATAACGCTTTTCAAAACCTAGTTTAAGTTTAAAGTTGACTTAGTCGGATCTATTTGCGACGGCAAAACAACACAGCGAAAATAAATTCAAATGGATGCTTTGCCACAAAAGACGAACCTCCGTCGACGGGTGATAAATTGACGCGGATTTATTCGGACTCGCTCGTCCTTCGCCGTTTAAGGCGTCTTACTGGTAGGCATAGCATATTTGCATAATGTATCTCGCTGGCTGCGTGTAGTTAAAGTTCCGCTTATCAGATGGCGGTATTATCGGTGAGAAATTGTGCCGTGTTATTTTTTTATAAACACAGACATTATCGTAACTTGTAGGAGTACAGTTGGATGTTGGGAAATGTAGGGAACTCATTAATACACACACATGTTGTCATGCGATCTGCAAAATGAATTTCTTAGATATTATTATATGATAATTTGTCGAAACTACGTAACATTTCGTATTTATGAAATGTATAAGGAAAACATCTGGGTTGGACGAACAGACAGACAGAGAGACTGTCTTTAAATAGTAAGTTAGATAACTAATTTTATACCCAGTAGAGCGACGAAAAAAAATATTTATCTACATAATAAAGGGCAAATGGATTTTCGTTTGACCGCTATGGAATCGAGAACCCTTGGATATGGATACAAAACCCATTTACCTTTCTGAATCAGCATAATCACAGGAAGTTTTGATAAAAAAAAATACATATATATTTTCATTTATTACAAAAAATCCAATCTACAAAATATACAAATATCGCTTCCCTCCTAGGTACAATCTACCTTAGTTTAATCTGGAAACGTTAGTTAAATCTGCTTTCAAGTGGTGTTTGGCACATTAGTGCTCGAAGCGAACCTACTTTTTCTGCATATGCTGCGCTTTGTTGACATTCATTCTGAAGCCTTTTCGAATTCGAATGAAGCTTTTCTTTCGAATTAAAATTACGGAAAACGCTACGGTTACGTTAGGGTACAATCTTACCTTGGTAAAATATTGCTTTTAAGTGGTGTTAGTGGCTCGAAATTCAGCCGTATGTTGACTTGCGGCGGTAGCGTCTACTGTCCCTGCGACAGAACCTAAAACGTAAAGTTGCTTGGTTTCATGCTCCAATTATTTGAACAGCGTTACAAAAACGTTAGAGTTGCATTGGTTTTAATGTTCCAGGTTGTTTTAATTAATCAGGGTAGGCCTTGGTTTTCATGTCAAATCGATATTAAAATTTATTGCGCAAAATTATATTGGCCTCGTTTCATTGCTCTGCGCCCTTGGTTTTCATGTTTGTTATTTGGTTTAAGGGTGCAGTTTCCGACACTTTTGATCATTTTTAATTTGCACCCATGCGCCTTGGTTCGATGGCCTTGGTTTCAATGCTCCATTAATACCAAACTCATGGCAGTAACATTAGATAAACATAGTGGTACATGTTTTGGTACCACGTTTTTTCAAGTGGTGCCTCTGTTGTCAGTATTGTTAACATTCCCTATAGCATGGAAAGTGTCAATAATTGGACATGACTGGGGTATGCATCTTTTCAAGTTGTGCCTGATTACGCACCAGCTTAACAAATACATCCAATTGTGTCATTATTGTTAACATTAGGCAATTCATTGCCCGGGCAACGCCGGGCATCCTAGCTAGTTAGAAATACAAAAACTAATGGAAAAGCTTGAAGTAGAGCCATTGCTTGATGATTTATCATGCTGCAAGAAATAAAACATAATTGTTCATGCCCTGCAATACAATGTGATGTTTATTGTTTATACTACAAGCTGCTTCTTTCCCTTTGCCTAACTTTTGTCTTTTTATGATTTCAGAGACAAAACCCTCTCATCAAGATGAATCGTATGACTTGGCAAGGTAAGGTGTCAGAAGCTTGTGTATACGAATAGCATTGCATGGATTGGATATTCACCATGCATGTGACACAGTCTCAGGTTTAGACTCTGCATACAATTGTGTAAACTTGTTTTGAAAAATCCTTAGTTCTGTTTTTTCACTGATGGGTAATATGCTTTCTGCATTGTCAATTGTTGTAGTTAGTATTCTGTGTGTATTACCTTCGAAGCAACCTACTCTTTTGAGGCAAAACAAGCTTCGCGTGTAATTGGATCAGGGGCGTCGCAACCGGGCGGAGGGGAGCCATAGGGGCTGGCACCCTGGCTCGCTCCGGCCGGAGTCCGCCCTATCCAGATTCGCAGGATTTTAACATTAGCCAGCCCCAAACCCCGTGGAGACGCCGCTGAATTGGATAAAATAATTGCGTGCTTTTCTGGTCTGAAAATGTGAGACTTCCGAGTGAACTTAAATTCGAGCCTCGAAGTGTATTATCTATTTGTCCTTGTCGATTGCATTTTTAGCGTATAATGTAGTAAAGGTGAATCCTATCCAATCACTTCGAATGGCTGTGCTAGGTGAATTTTGGTTCTACATTTCGCATCATCTGTTGTTTGATTTCGGGGTTGTGCTTACAATGCGCAGTTTATCGAAATACGTATGTGGAATTTATTCAGTATGGCAGGCAGGCTGGTAGGCTGCCCAAATTTATTACAGGGACACTGTCTCTTCCGGATGAAATCGCAAAAGGAGGCTTAAACAAGTCCTAGGGACTACCTATAATTTGTAATCGTCATTAAAGGCTCACCCAAGCAGCGCAAATACAGGAAAAATCATAAGAATCTACAAATTGTTTACGATTTCTACTCACCACTAGATATATGGCAGCGATTGAGCGCCATATTTAGTGCAGTTGAGAGTTGAGACCTATTGGGTTATTTGCACTAGTGAGATGCGTGTGCAGGGAGTACCTGATTATTTACTAAGTTTACGTTGTCCACTACGCAGTTGTTGTTGACTAAATACTAGTTCAGTACTTATATTCGCCGCGGTTCCCCAGTCACATGAGGCTAAAACAGATGTAAACAATGTAAGCAATCCAATAGCAAAACACAATAAATAGATAAATAAATCGGTCGGAAACATCTTTATCAATGGTGGAAATCAAAATCCCTTCGGAAAATTCCAAATCCATTTCGAATTTATATTTTCCCTTCGGAATTTATATTTTTGTTTATGCCTATTATTGAGCTTAAAGCAGGCATAATAAACATGCAATGTTGTCTGACATTACAAATTTCGATGAATTATCCGCGCCTTAATTAACCCGCGCCCCATGGGGGGGTGAACACCCCTCTCTGCGGTTTTAGCGAGATGACGAAAAAATGGCGGCGTGCAGCGGCGCCAAATTTAGTATAACTTATCATTGATCCTTTCCGCACATTTTGCGAAAATTTAAGTTTAGTGTCGGACTAGGTCAGGTCATCAGGTCAGGTCAAGTGACCCCTGTCCCCTCCTCCTAAAACGTTTACGGTCGTGCCATGACCAGTGACCACAGTTTCTAAGGGATCGATATCAAACTCTTGGGATTGCATTAAGCCATCAGTATCTACACAATGTTCATATATTATTTTTTTATATCGGTGACCTGAGGTCGGGTCAATATTGTGACCTCAGTATAAGTCGATGGAGAAATATTAAAGTGCTTCCTTTTTCGAGGATATCAGCCCAATTCCTTCTGGATAATTTTATCATAGGATATTATATATGATCCAAGTACAGGTTTTGTTCAGTGACTTATACGGGGTCATCTGAGGTCATCCAAGGTCACCAACACATTTGTGTCAATAACTCGGGACATAATGCAGATAGAGAAGTGCAACCTCCACAATGTGTTTTGTCTCGTCGAAACAGTTCTTCTTTATTATGCAACTAGACCTATGGGTCACCACTTGACTTGACCTGAAGGTTATTTTTTAAGTTTAACCTAAACATGGGCAAAAATAACAAAATGTCAAAACGTCTTCACTAGTAAACGTTGATTGACGTAATATTGTGTGCGTTTATCTAATTAGGTAAGAAGTTATTCGCCGAAAATATTTTGACAAAAAAAAAATTTGACTTTTATACCTCTGGAGCTAAACTATTGATCTGAGGGTCAAATTTGAGGACACACCACGTGCGATTGGCAAATACAATGGCTTGGCGATTGCTTTTTTCCGTTGTTTTCAGATAGCATTATTCCCGAGCTATTTTGGTTGGTTTCTGGAGCCGATGTCCTAAAACGGGGAAAATTTACCCTTCGATGACTCTGTTGACCTTAAATTTGACTGAGCGCAATATAAATAGTCGATTTTATTCTAATGACCGTTCGAAACAGTGTTTTGTTTTTTGGTCTAACGTGCCATAGGGGTGAGTTAGAGGGGGTGTTCATAATAAGCCCTCCCCCAGTAGGGCGGGAAATTCAGATTGCAGTAGGCTATCAGTGGGGCGTGGGTTAACCCTCTTACTGTGGGGGGGGGGGGAGAATGGGTCCCCTTGTGGGTTTTTTCGCGTACAGTTCATTACACATTCAACCTAGAATCTTTGTCTAGGGTAGCTGGCAGCCTATATGGTCATGTAGGTATTGGCGGGTAGTTGAATGGGTTTGCGGGGCGGGTATCCACAAGCCTGAAAACTGAAGCCTCTAGTGGATATTTCATCATTTACAATGTATTGCACCACATGCGCAACAATAGAGCTCGGTATTTCCGAAAAGCCTGCAAGCTCCATCGAGCTGTCTTCGAACATTTGCACTGTAGCAAGTTCAATATTTGCACTGTGGCAAGTTCGCTACCAGGGCGATGCATTGTCGCCTCTGGGCATCGATCGCGGTAAACATAGGCGACAGAGGGTCGAGGGAGGCGCAAACAAACTCCCCGATGTCCGTGCAGCGCCCCCATTCATGACTACACGGCGCTGGACAGCCGGTCATATTTGTTGACGGCTGCATCGTCTCTGTGGCTCGCCTCTTGTGTACTCTGCTGTATGGCAAAGGCAGCGCACTGCGCAGCGACGACGGTCAAAGTGGTGTGCAGTCCCGAGTGCCGCCCTTCAGACTCTGAGCAAGTCGGGCAATTGATCATCAGTGCATGACTGTTGGTAGCAACTAGCACGGGACGTTGCGAAGTTGTTGTCGGAAGTTAACGCCAGTCAGGTGCACGCCGCCCAGACGGAGGACGCATCATCCTTCCTCGGCAGCAAGACTTGCATCTTTTGCTCTGGTCTCAAAATCACTTCCTGAACCCTTTTAGGAACAATACTTTTCTTTCAAGACTCAATAATTTTATCGCGAAGACAAGATCAATCAGCTTCCAAGGAGGTCTTGTCGTCATTGGTCGCCAATCGTCATGTCCTGTAAGTGTTCGCCAATCGTATCTCCTGCTCCGGAGGGAGTCAAGGTGGCGCCCGAGCGATCTGAGTTGTTCTCCAGGTCGTGTCGCTCCTTCGTTCGTCTGCTCAACATCGTCGGCCTTTCGGCTGGACCCGGCTGGGGCTCGCTCGTGTCTGCGCTCATAGCGTTCGTCATACACACGGTCTCGAGCTACCAATATATTCGATTTTCCCTCGACACGTTCCGGCGGCATCGGAGCGACGGACAGCCGTTCTTCGGGGCATTATTTTACTCGAACTTTCTGGGAATACCGAATGCCGTCATTTACATTGCGCTGGTGCTCACCCTGTCGTTCGGCCGGCGCCGCTACACCCGCCTCCTGTCCCAAGTTAGCAGTGTCCTGGAGGACCTGCACCAGCTGCCGGAGGTTGCCAGGACGGGACGCAAGCCGAACCGCACCGGCCGATACATGTGGGCTTTGACCATCGCTCTGACGATCTGCTTGTACGCAACCAAAGTCCCCTCAGGCTTGCGCGTGTGCGGCGCAATGTCCTCATCGCACGACACGACGACGAGCTGCGCGCAATGGATCGGACGCACCATCGCCATCGGCTTCGGCAATATTTCGTTCACGCTGATCGCCGTCAAGTTCATCTTCGCCGGCCTCCTGCTTGCTCACGGGTTTCAGACGGTCAACGCTGAGCTGGAGTCCATCGTGGCGCTCCATCGCCCGTCTGACAGCGCCGACTTACGCCAGGTCGGTCGGTTCCAGCGGCGTCTGTCAAAGGCCGTCTCTCAGCTGTTCTCTGCCATGGCGCCGGAGCTGATGGCCGTCACGACGTTTGGCGTGCTGCTGCAGATCGTGCTGGTCGTGGTGCTGGTCTCCACGCCGCCGGGCGCCGGCTGGCTGCTGCTTCTGCTGCGCTTCCTGCCGATGGCCGCCATCTCGCTGGTCGGGCCGTGTGAGACCTATCAGCTTGTGCTGTCGCACCTGGGGCGCAGTCGTGACCTGCTGCTGGAGCTGGAGTGGCAGCGGCCTCAGCTGGCGACCCAGGCCAGCCTGGCGCTGAAGACGGTCGAGCGGGACCTGGAGACGGTGGGCGATGTGGGACTGTTCCGGCTGCGGCGCTCCACCATGCTCAGCATCTGGTCCACCATCATCACCTACATGATCGTGATGGCCCAGTTCCAGATGTCGGAGAACATGTGAGGAGTGGATGGAGTCCGCCGACGGAGAAGGCGTCGAACCGAACGGCTGTATTTGGAGACTGATCAGGACCCCATCGACATGAGGACACTGCAATCAGCACACTGCACACTGCACTCTGCTCACTGCACACTGCACACTGCACACTGCACACTGCACACTGCACACTGCACACTGCACACTGCACACTGCACACTGCACACAGCACACAGCACACAGCACACTACACACCACAAAGCTGTCTGTACTTATCGGCTTCAAATTAGTTTGCTCTTATTTAAGCTCGTTTGCTGTTGGATGTGTTTCTGGGATACGAGCTCGTCGCTAGACAAGCAGACAAGATGATTCGGCGTTGAAGGCTGGTCTTCACAACTCGCTCCTTATACCGACCCCACCAGCCAGTTGAAGACCAGCTGCCCTGCAGACCAGTAACGCTTCTTCCGTCTCTTTACCACATGTGACCTGTGTCCGCCCCGTGGTCGGCCATTTCTCCGGCCAACGCAACGGAGAAATGGCCGAGTTTTTTTTTGCATGCGTTTTGCTTCGATTGGAAGTTGAAGCCTTTGGCGCTTGGTATTTTCGTGAACGTTACATGTTTCGATCACACCATGATGCTATTAAGAGCGCTCGTTGAGTCGTTGGTCGCTTGTTGCTCTGCTATACTGATTGTTATCGACACAGTTGTTGTGTCGTGGACGTTAGTTGGTATGATTTTGATGTCCTTTCTTAACCTCGATACTGTTTCATGAATCGCGTCATGGAAAACACAAATGGGCCATGTTTGCGGCGGCGGCCAGCCGACTTTTTGTTTACCTATCTGCTAACCATTGCAGAGAGGTGCCATGCCTAAGCGGTCTCGCTTTTGCACCGATCTGTGATTTAACGTTTGTATTTTTTTGTTTTCAAATAAATGTGTGTGTTGTGTTGTTGTTATGAACTGTCAAATGTTGAGTTTTATTTAAATGCTTTCAATATATCTCGATGTTTTTTTTTCTGTTCATTACGTCCTCTAGGAACTATTACGCGTTATTGTGTATGCTCGGCATAGCAAAATCAAGTAGATCTTTGCTGTTAATTTTACATCCGTGACTAGTATGTAATGCATTCTGAAGAGGCCGTCATAAGTAGCAGTGCACAGCACATTGTATATGATGGGGATGCTGACCAGTGGTTTGAATTCGTCTAAATCTTTCCACTCTCTAACGGGCGTTTAGGATCAGGATGGCCAAAGCACTCGTCGCGCCCTTTAACCCGCGCGGCGTAGGGGTCTCCAGCCGAACGCGCGGCGTAGGGGGGGTAAAATATTACCGCCCCCTCTTATCTTCCGAACCAATAACCGCCAGCGAGACGCGCAAAGGCGGCGATCGAAAAGCTCTTCAAATGAAAACGAATAGAAAGCATTACCGAAATTTTTACAAAGTTAGGTCAAATGTAAGTCACGGTCCAGGTCCATATGGAAAGTTCGAGTTAATTGAGTTAATGGTTCAATAACTTTCAAATGAAATCCTTTGATTAAGACTTCAACGCACATAAAGCCTTTCAGAGGTTGTAATAACATCTCATTGCATTAGTAAGTGAATTGCATGCAAAGGTCAAAGTCAGGTATCAATCAAAAGGTCACTGTCACGAAGAGGTTAAAGAAAAGTCTTGTGACACTGTTTTAGGGGTTATTTTGCACGTAGAATCAATAGAAAACAGTCATTTTTTACAACTGACCCCGTCCAAAGGTCAGGCTAGGCCATCTAAGGTCATCATCAGGCCATCTAAGGTTCAAAACTGAAACTGACTAATATGAAATATAAACCAATGCATGTTCTAGGCTAGTTTTGTCTCAATACACAAAATGGCATTTATATAATCTGTTATCAGGTAAAAAAAAAGTTATTTTGAAAAAATGACGTCATTACCTACTTATGGCTTGGATTATGCAATTCAGTCACTGAAAAATGAAGCTATTACTTTTAAATTTGGTCTGGGTATTCATTACTCTTGGTTCTCATATATATATTCCGGTTTTTTAGATACCTTTGAAATTTCCAATTTTTTGGGAAAAATCTGAAAAAAATCAGTTTTTTGGATTTTGGGGGGTCAAAAAGTAAAGTTTTTGAAATCCGAAATTGTCATTTTGTAGAGAATTAAATTTCCTTTCTTATTTAGTTCTGCGTTTGCGATTTGCTTGAAATCTATGTTTTCTACGATGCATCAAACATTTATCGTTATTCAACCAAAAATGGCATAACATGACGTCATCAAAACGTTATTATCTCCCAAAGTTCTGAACTTTTTTCGATGATTTTTATTAGGAAGACGTCAAATTGATGCTGAATAAGGCACTGTAACTTTGACGTCGTTATCTGTTACCGTTTTCAAGTTATTGCGGAAATACGGGAGGGGGGGGGGGTAATATTTACCCCCCCCTACGCCGCGCGGGTTAACCTCAATAAACAATATGTTCGTGATTTTGGTGTCTGGTGATGTTTGATACAGCTACGTACAACTTATTAAATACAATTGCTATTTGTTAGTTATTAATGGCGCAAGAATGAATCTGTCAGAAAGCGATTTAAGTAAGCATATCATCTAACTTACTATTTAAAGAAAGTCTGTCTGTATGTTTCTCTTTCTGTCTTTCTGTTCGTACACTCCTAGTTTTTCCCATATAACTTTCATAAATACGAAAGGTTATGTAGTTTCGACACATAAGCATTGAAAAGTATCTAAGAAATTAATTTTGCAGATCGCATGACAACATGTATATTAATATGTTCCCTACATTTACCAACATCAAACTGTCCTACAAGTTAAGATAATGTCTGTGGTTAGAAAATAGCATGGCACAATTTTTCATCAATAATACCACCCTCACGCTGATAAGCGCAACTTAAGGTAACTTCAAAATGTATCGAATATGCTATAGGTGGCGTTGGTGTGGGCATCGGCTTCAGCTATCCTATATAGGTGACGCTGGTGTGCACATTGACCGCAATTAGGGACACCATCCAGGAGACTCGGGTGTATGACGGGTACAGAAACGTAGTATAGGTACGACGGGTGTGCCGCGGGTAGTACGGGTTATCAATCCCCAATTGCTTATCACTGGCTTGTACCACCACTTAACCTGTACTCGTCCAGCGAAACGGACGGTTTAGCACTAGTGAAGAAGTATTTTTTGTCATTCTATTGCCCTCACAAGCGTATCGTCACAAGCGTATCGCCTTAGCATGCCACTGTTCATAGTATGTTTGGCCTTTGCAGAGCATTGTTGGGTTGTTATAACATTTTAGAAACCACAAACATTAAAGATGACATTTAAACGATACTCTTCCATCTTGACTGGCTTGTCGGGAGCGGATGACATATCTACTACCGGCGTTGTGGTTTGTTACAAATACAACACACGGCATCAGTTGTTGATTTACTTGTAACATTTCATTGTCACACTTCTACTGTAATACGAACGCATGCTGTGACGACCAGACTGGAGCATGTATCCGAAAAAATATGATTTGTTGCTATTTTCTGCTAACTGTCCTAGGTGGACTACATTTGTCCACCTAGGACCATCAGCAGTCCGTACCGTTCGCCCCTGTAGCTTAGTGAGAGCGCTGGACTTCTGACCTTTCCCGGTAGAATTGAATGCAGCTCGACGAGGCAAATATAATGTGGTTCAGTAAGCACAATAACGTACACAGTTATTATGTTATTACCAGAGACGTGCTGGGGACCATTATTTTTCCAAATACAAATATAAATATAATATTTAGATAAAAAATATATCTTCAATTTTTACCATCGAAGACCTACATGTAAAAAAATGATTTAATTTATGAACACATTATAAAATCACGTAATTTCTTACTTTATATCATGTTTTGAAATGTCAAAGTTTTCGAATTAAAAATATATCAAATTAATATATGGATTCTGACGAATCTGATATGTAGGTTTATATGAGTCCCATGATTTAGATGAGATATCGCCCACTGAAAGTTAGAGGTTCGCACGACATCGAAAAGATGCCTAACGCTATAACTCGCCAACCATTCGACGGACGGGGCTGACAATTTCACAGCGTGAATCGGCAACCCAGTTAACTTCCGACACACAATTCAATCGAAATCTGAGATGTATGGTGTAATGGCTTGGTCGATCTATCATGGAATGCCCCCATGTCTCCTCGGGCTGACTCTGATTCGTCTCTGGCCCGTGTTTCCTCAGCTGACCCTGACCCGTCCCTGACCCGTCCCTGACCCGTCTCTGACCCGTCTCTGACCCGTCCTCTGACCCGTCTCTGACCCGTCTCTGACCCGTCTCTGACACGTCTTGGGCCCGCCTCTGACCCGTCTTGGGACCGTGTTTCGGCAGATGTGGCTGAACAGTACCGCCGCTGGAGGGAAGACAACTCGCGGAACAGTGACCTGATTGTTCAGTACTGGGAGGAAGTCATGGGAGCCAAAGTGGACAAGCTCGGCGATGAAAGTGAGTTGCCTGTAATATGGTATGGCTGATGGTAGGTCTGTTTCGGTCTGCTGACTAATTATTGCGTGGTTTCATTGTCAAACCTTTAAATCACCTGCTTACAAGAAATTGCACACATTGGTTTGAGCTTGCAAGAAAGGTTTGCTTACAAGAAAGGTCTGCTCGGGTATTTGCTCGGACTTCAACTTATTTATTGTGTGCATCATTGTACTTAATATGCGCAAAAGTATGACACTTAACCCGGCATTGACGGGTGGTGGTAAACGCCCCCCCCCCCCACTGATGATTTTTTTGTAATAGCTTAAAAATCAATGGCGCTATCAACGTGAAACTTCGAGTACTTTCTCCTCCATCAATTCGACGTATTCTGTGCAATAATTATAAAAGTATCAATTTTTCGAGATATAGCCTGTTTAGTGACTTCACTACACACGAGTTTGACGAACAAATTACCAAACTTTAACACCGTACAAATAACATATTTTGAGCAAAATGCAATACTATAAACGTCAAAAGATATAAAATAAGAAGGCTGCAAAATGGCTGTCTCGGATAAAAAAATGATTAAAAAAATAACTTTGAGGGTTGAAATGCCGCACACCAGATATAGTTCAATATATGAAAAATAGAATAATATATATATATAATATATATATATATCAGAAACCACACGATAAGCACTGCCATACAACATTTCTAGCTACGTACAAATCAATTTCACTGCTGTATTTTTTAGGAAAAACTGGTCCAGGAACATGTTTTTAATTTATATCGCTTATTTCAATTTTTTACCTTATGTGACCTGACCTTGACCTGAGCTTGATATTAACATCACTTACATTATGTCAAGTGGTAAAATGTGTCACTATCGAATTATAAGTGTGAAATAACCCATAGAACATGTTGCATGACTTTCATAGATATTTTGCGCATTGTGACCTTTTGTGACCTGACCTCGACTTTTGCCAACAATCTCACTTTAGCTCATACGGCATGGGTATTATACCTTTGAGAACATTTTGGGTGATCTTGGTCGCAATCGAAGGTTTGGGATGGAAAGTGTGGCCCTTAAACTCATACCTCGATTTTGGCATTTGACCTGACCGTGACCTGATCTAACCTCAATTTGAAATGTTTGAGTGTGCTTTAGTTTTGTCTCATTGAGAGCTTTTGAGTGCCGTCTTGCGCGCCTCGCTGCGATCATTGGTTCGTAAGATAACAAGGGAGGGGGGGGGGGGGTACGTTGAAGCCGCGAGTTACTGGGGAATGGCTGTTTATAGCTCCCCTTCTGTTTTCTGTTTCTGAATATCTCCTTAACCAACCGCGGTATCGTCACCAAACTTGCAGTACCTTCTGTCACATCAATTTTACACATGTTAGCTGAAGGAAAAAGATAAGGCTAAGACAGGTCAACCGGAAATGATGTCAGAGTGACGTCATGTTTTGCGTTTTTTAATAAGAGTTTGCCGAAAACGCTTTCCAAAGTACAATTTTTAGATCAGTTAATTTGTAATACACAAAATGACTGATAATTAACTCGCTTATCAAACTGCTTTCTCGTATTTGCGATATTTACTGAAATGCAAAATTTTAAGAAATCAAAAGGGTTTTGTTTTGTTTTTACAATTTTGTTAAGGAGTTGTCCATAAACCGAAATATATTTGATGGAAACAAGTCCGATGAATATGTGTACCAAATTTGAAGTCTCGTAAAAAATGACTGACTTACGACATTTCAAAGACAAAATTCGGCCACCTAGATACAACATTACAATGCATATTTTTTTTTTTATTAATATGTAAGAAACAATGTTATTAAAGGTAATTTTTCGTGTTTTAGTCGAAAAACTAACCCATAAACAGCTGAACACGAATTATATCGATTTATCTACTGCTTATGCGTTAAATATCTTTTTTTTTGCGCGAAAATTCCATCAGTGTCCTACGATTGGGGAATTTGGTTGGAAAATGACACCCTGACGATACTGTTTGTCCACTCTTTTTCACGAGTTTTTTTCTGTAAATCTTCCACTCCTTGCATTGGATAAATTAAACCCTGTTACTGATTTATGAATGTAATAATATGGACAGCCTGTGGAGGGAAAAACATGTACAAATTGGCATAGGTAATAACTAATTCTGGCGAGCGGGTGATTGGTTGTTGATAAAACATAAAACGTTGCGTTTTCGTTGCTGAATTTTGCACTCTCTCTCTCTCTGCTAATTTTTAGCCATAATTTTCCACTCCACACTCCAGCTCCAAACCAATCCTAGGACCTTGAATTCCATCCATCGGACTTTGATGACACGGTCAAACATTTTGTTTTGACGTGGCCTGTGACGTTATCAGTGATCCTGAGGTCGACAATATTAGGTTTCTCTCGACAAATTTTGCAGAGCTATCGAATGCCGTTTGAATTGTAAAGGAAGTGTGCCCACTCACATCGGTCATGTGGAGTTTATAGATCATCTTTGTCTGAATTTAGCCATTACTTCATTTGTCCAGATTCACTCTAGTTGTTGAGATATCTATTCATAAGGCTCCAATATCAGTATGGACTCACACAATTATCGGTAGGCTCCAGAGAGGCTTTCGCTACTAAAAGCTTTGCCCTAACGCTTACACTGCATGCATGTATACGATACTGCGATACTGCTAGCATGTATCGTTAGCGCTGGCCAATAGAAAACAGCTCGTGTGCGCTGATAGCAGCTGCCGAACAGAGCCTGTTTCCATTTAACATTGCTCGTATGGAAATTGTATTGTCTTAGGTACGCCATTCTAGATAACATTTTCTTTACTCTGTTTTTAGTGGCTATCATGTATGTATATCGAAACAAAACAATATGCAAAAAAGGAATATAAGTAAAAACTCAACTAATGGGGCTCCGGATCTGAGTTTGATCGTATCCATTCATCAAACCAATAGCTTCTTATCGCAATACAAATATATTTGACATTCCAAAAGAGTAGGCACACTTCCTTTAAGATCGGTCCAGTAGTTTCGGAGATCAGAGGGGGTGCCAAAAATAACCTCCAGTAAGTCGCGTTACGGAATATACCCCAGTAAATCTCGGGGTAGACGCCCCCCCCCCAGTCAATGGCGTTCGACTGAGAACCCAGTCAATAACGTTGAATCCAAACCTGAGAAGACTCCTTTTTCGTGGAGCGCCACCTGGATCAGAACTGTGACACGTGCTGCCACCTACTGCGTTCACAGCCGGCCAGCGGGCAGCGTCACGTCTCATGACATGTAATTGAGTTTCGCTGAGTTGGAATGACGTGGTTCTCCGACGTAAACACTTCAGCCGAGAGCGGAATGACAACTGTGAATCGATTGGACGGCTTCCCGCACTCAGACCTGATCAGTATAGCACCACGCGGGGAGCCCTGGAGCCTCCTGAAACAGGCGTTTGTTGGAAAGTGGTAAAGGAGTAAGGAAAATCCTCTGGATCGTTCTGTAACCACCTTGTGTCAAATCTTGGAATGGAAATTAAAGTCCTTGAGTAGCTCGGAATGATATGTAACTCCTCTGTTTTACACATTTTCCATAGGTACATTTTTTGCTTGGATGTCCTATTTTTTTCATCATGTGTTGTGATTCGAGATGCCCTCAATTATATAATATTAGCAACATCCATTGATCCAATCATTCCACACCTACTGCCAGTGTTTGATCGTGGATCGTGGGTCCTGACTATCCAGCAATTGTTGTGGTCGCTGACCTCTCACCATGCAATCATCCAGACTAACGGTTACGGATTACAGAGGGCATGTCACGCATGCACAGCCATTTTCAGTAGCAATGCTCGCTGTGACAGGGCTCGTATTAACGCGTCCCTCTGACGAGCATATTGGCTAGAGCATCAAAGCCACGCTGACCAAATCTTTCGTGGGTATCGCAGTGGCATCACGGTTGAGTCATTGGTACATGGTACATGCTTAGTCAACCTAGTCTTGTTAACGGGAGATGCTTTTAGTTTTGCCTGACATCAGCCACTAAACATTATCATCATGTACAGCGATAGGAAATACTGACCAAAAGCATAGCGCAGTGGTTTCTAGACGACGTTAATCCAATCATCTCGCGTCACGCTGTTAGACCGCAAGGTGATTTCGGCAGAGTGACTAGTCTCCCGACACGGACAGCTCAGACCACGGCGTCTGTTGAAGAAGCGGACCAGTCCCCTGTTCTCCGGACACAAGTACAAGCTCAGACCAAGCGCGTCTTGTTCGGAGACTAGTCGGAACTCAGTCACTCCGAACAGTAAGCTCAACCAGCCCGCCGTCTGTTGGGAGAGAACAGTCGGACTCCAGCCCCCTGTACCCCGGACACAGTAAGCTCAGACCACCGCCGCTGTTGAAACAGTCGGACTCAGCCCTGTATCCCGACACATAAAGCTCAGACCACCGCGTCTGTTGAGGAAAGTTCGGACCAGCCCCACTGTACTCTCGGACACAGAACGCTAAAACTCAGGCGCCGTCTGTTAGAAGTGCGGACCAGCCCCCATACCCCGGACCAAAGCTAGCCACCCCGTCTGTTGGAACAGTCGGACTCAGCCCCTGTACTCTCCGGACACAGACAATGCTCAGACAGCCGCCGTCTGTTGAGAACAGTCGACTCCAGCCCCCTGTACGTCCAGACACAGTAACAGCTCAGACCAGCCGCCGTCTGTTTGGAGACAGTTCGGACCTCAAAGCCCTGTACCCAGGACACAGTGACAGCTCAGAACACCGCGTCTGTGAGAACATCGACCCAGCCCCTGTACTCCGTACACAGTGACAGCTCAGACCAGCGCCGTCTGTTGGCACAGTGACTCAGCCCGCCTGTACTCCCAGACTACAGTAGCATTGCTAGGACCACTCCCCGCTGTTTGGAACTAGTCGGACTCAGCCCCCTGTACTCCAACACAGTAACAGCTCAGACCAGCCGCCGTCTGTGAGAACATCGGACTCAGCCCCTGTACTTCGACCAGTACAGCTCAGACAGCCCCGTCTGTTGAGAAAAGTCCCGATCAGCCCCCTACTCCAGACACAGTACAGGCTCAGACCAGCCCGCCGTCTGTGAACAGTCGGACTCAGCCTCCTGCGTTCTCCGCGACACACGTAACGCTTCAACCACCGCCGTCTGTCCTGTGGAACAGGTCGGACTCAGCCCCTGTACCCGGACTACATACAGCTCAGACCAGCGCCGTCTTGTTGGAACAGTCGGAACTCAGCCCCTGTTACTCCCGGACGCACATAAAGCCACACACCGCCGTCTGTTGGACAGTCGGACATAGCTCTGTTACCGACCAGTACAGCTCAGACCAGCCGCCGTCGTGTTGGGAACAGTCGGACTCAGCCCCCGTTACTCCGACACCAGTACAGCTCTAGGACCACCGCCGTCTGTTGAAAAGTCCGGACTCAGCCCCCTGTACTCCCGGACACAAGTACACGCGTCAGACCAGCCTGCCGCTGTTGAAAACCTGTATCCCGACACTAGTACAGATCAGACCGACGCCGTCTGTTGAGAACAATCCGACTCTGCCCCTGTATCTCCCGAACACAGTACAGCTCAGACCAGCCCGCCGCTGTTGGGAACAGTCGACTCACCCCCTGTACTCCCGGACGACAGTACAGCTCGATATCTAACATTCGGACTCACCCCCTGTACTCCCGACACAGTACACCAGACCAGCCGCCGTCGTGAGAAACTCGGACTCAGCCCTCTGTAAACTCCCGACACAGTACAGTCAGATCCGTAGCCGCCGTTGTGGAAACAGTCGACTCAGCCTGTTACCCTCGACCAGAACAGGTCAAGAACGCAGCGCCGTTGTTGAGAACAGTCCGGCTGTCAGCCCCCTGTTCTCCCCGGACACAGTACAGCTCAGACCAGCCGCCGTCTGTTGAGAACAGTCGGACTCAGCCCCCCTGTCGGCCGCAGCCGGTCGGCGGTGTGCTGCGCGTGACGGCCGATGACGTGTGACGGCGCCGTCAGCGTCACGGACAGTGATGGAGGAGGCGGCAGAGTGACGGTGTCCGCCGCTGCAGCTGCCGGCGATGGTCGCCGCCTGGTGTGGTCGATAGGGCGCCCGGCACGGCTGAGCGGGATGTGTCGCGGGATGGGTGCTGATTCTGCCGCGGAGGGGGACGTCACCTGATGGATGGGTCAGGGGCAGCAGAGGTGAAACGGTCAGGTTATTCCAGCCTAGTCAGACCCCTATTCTTCTCCTTGTTTCATCCTGTCCTAACCTCCCCCCCCCCCACACACACATCCTGTCCTTAGTTTGGGCTGCCCCCGATTGGAGGCGACATAATATGACATGACGTCCTGTGACATGACATGTGGCATGACCTGTGACATGACCTGTGACATGACCTGTGATATGACCTGTGACATGACCTGTGACATGACCTGTGACATGACCTGTGACATGACCTGTGACATGACCTGTGACATGACCTGTGACATGACCTGTGGCATGATCTGTGACATGACCTGTGGCATGATCTGTGACATGACCTGTGGCATGATCTGTGGCTTTCCCCGCCCTCCAGTGTGACTCTACCCTCTCTCAGAGTTGCTGATTCTGATGCAGATGACATGACTCTGCCTCTGTTTGCAGAGTGGATGGTACTGATGCAGATGACATGACTCTGCCTCTGTTTGCAGAGTGGATGGTACTGGAGCAGGTGGCGGTGGCCGCGCTGGACCTGCATAAGATGACTGTGGCCGAGGACTGCATGCTGCTCCTGAGTAAACAGTTCCCCGGCAGCCAGCGGGTGCGCAAACTGAAGGCGCTCAGGATGGAGGCGCTCGAGAGGTTAGTGGCTGAAAAGTGATGGTCGCAATATGTTACAGTTACAGTGAGACATAACAGGATGAGCCACTCACCCTCGAAAGTGGACTTGTTGTTTGTTTTGCATTCCAAAGATGGTATTTTGACTACGTAGTTCTGAGGAATGGTTACCATCATTCTGCCTGTTTTTTTGTACCTATCTTGAATTTAAAAGTATTCGTGTTGTAATTTTCTCTGAAATGTGTCATCTGATTCAGGGTAAATTAACCAATATTTGCATAGACCTCAAGATAAAACTTGAATCCAGCGTCACTTGACCGCAATGTCACAGCGTTGGTAAATTTAGGTGTAAAACGACACCCTATGGCCTATGGATACTGTTTTCCACTGGTTTCTCCTACTTTTTACTGTGCATGCTCCACTCCTTATATTATACATATATTGGATAATAGGAGCCCTGATTCTGATTTATGGATGTAATGATAGGGACAGCCTGTGGAGGAAGAATTGGCATAGGCAAAAACAAATTCTGGTGAGTGGGTAATTGGGTATTGGTCAAGCTGAGTTTGTATGTTTTGGGGGTTTAGTTTCCCACTCTTTATGATTATTTTTTGCCAGAATTATCCACACCGCACCCCAGCTCCAACGCTATCATAGAGCCCCGCACGACCGCTGTGTCTCTGTCAAAACAAAATATAAATAAGAACGGTACATTTCAGGAGCCAACTCTTAATGACTCAGGATGGATGTTGC
>VOPJ01014538.1:0-10759 GCA_014673585.1 Semibalanus balanoides | reverse complement strand
TGACTTTCGTAGATCTCTTGCAAATAGTGACCTTTTGTGACCTTATCTTTACCTATGCTTACAAATTCGCTTTGGCTGAAGCGTGAGATACAGTATACCTTTGAGAGCACTTACTGTGATAATAGGCACAAAATAAGATTGTTGATGGAAAGTATCGCTCAAAAACTGAAGTATATACACATATATTGTTTGCCATTCCCAGTGCCAAGTGCTGTCATTTCCAGTGGCCCCTCCTCCTGGATCCTTTGACCTGACTGTGAGCTGACATGTGACCTTATTTTGACAATGTCACTTATGCTTTGGAGCGGCTCACGGTTAAAAGTCAAGGTCAATATCGGGTCACAAAAAGTCACTGTTGGCAAGAGGTCTACGAAAGTCATGCAACATATGTTTTATTTTTTTTACACGTATTATTCAATAGTAGAAGCCATTTTGACAATCTGACCCCATAAAAGGTCATAAAAGGTAATGTGAGGTCAAATTGTGAAATTGATTTTTTTTAGCAAAAAATACATTTTTATTGTCCAGTTTTGTCTCTAAAAACAGCTATGATATTAATTTGTCTCCATCTGGTCAAAAAATGTCAAAAAATGTTATTTGAAAAATGACGTCATGAGTTATTACTGGGAGTCATAAGTCAGTCAACAATTGAGATATTGCTTTGAAATGGTCTTGGTTTGTTCATAGTTAGTTCTCTTACATATATTCGGTTGTTTGAAATATTTTTGAAAATTGTTGTTATTTTTATGAAAAAAAAAACACATTTTGATTTTAGGGGTCAAAAACTCAAAAATTACATCCGAGATTCATTTGGAAGACAATTCAATTTCTCAACTTTGTGGGTGATCTTTTTTTTGTTTCAACCCTCCATATTTACTACGATTTTCAAACAATTCATCGTTTTTCCACCAAAAAATGGGCATGACATGACGTCATCAAAAGGTCATTTTCTTCCAAAGCTATTTTTCAATTTCATCGAAATTTTTAGAGAAGACGTCAAATTGGTGTAGGATAAGGTACTGCAGGTTTGACGTCGGTATCTGCCATGTTTTTTTAATTATTGAGAAAATCCGGGAGGGGGGGCAGATAATGTCCCCCCCCCCAGCGGGACGCGGGTGAAAGCTTTCAATTGCCACCTTGCGCGTTATTTGTTCGGAAGATAACAAAGGGGCAAAATCTGCCTCCCCTATAGCAAGGCGTGTTCGGCTGAATACCCCAGCGGGGTGCGGTTAACCGCGCAGTGGCAGATACATCATTTTCAGCAGGTTGTTTGCAGGACAGGGGGCACATTTTTTTGGCACCCGAGAGGCACCATGCATGTTCTGTTTATTTTTAGGGTTTATAAACCCCAACATTTCGAAATCCAAAGATTCTAGTTTAAATGGATAATAAGAAATTGAAAGTATGGTGTTTTGACCCGAAGATTACACAAACTTTTTGTTGTAAAAATGAACACATTTCTGTGAAAAGAGAAACATGGAATATATAATTAGAGACAAATAAGGAAGATACCTATCCAAACCCAAATTACAAAGCAATTCTACATAAATTGTGATGACTTATCATTCAAGTATAAGAAAACTCGATGACATTTTTTATTTGCATTTTTTTTTTGCTTTTAGTGATCAGAGACAGAAACAAAAAATGTCACTATTTTATTTCTGAGGACAAAAAACTGATTTAGAAACAGGCCTTTTTATTTTGATTGATCAATCTAAATTTAAACTTTTGTGACATGACCTTGACCTTGTGAGGTAAGGTTGTGAAAATGTGTGCTTCTATTACGTTTAACGTGTAAATATCCCATAAAAGATATGTTGCGTGATGTTCGTTTATGTTTTGCTGTTTGTTACCTGACCTTCACCTGTAGGACTTACCTACAATTTCAATTTTGATTAGGTATGTGGAAGATGTATTTTACCTTTCAGAGCGCTTTGTGCATTCGTCACATTTTGTAGGTTTTATGATATATGTATATATATATATATATATATATATATATATATATATATATATATATATATATATATATATATATATATATCAGCGCATATATCGCGCGACCAGTACCTTGCCAAGAGGAGCACGGGCCATTGTCACCACCGCCTTGATCAAACACCAATTTACACTAGATAAAATGCACGCTGCTGACGAGCCGAAACTCCACCACCCCCCCCCCCCGGTCAGCACATTTCAATTTTTAGCTGAGGATTGAAATTTGAGGAGTAAATCAAAAGGGTCCCCCCCCCTTGCCCAGAAACGTTCCGCCGCCACTGCGTGCAGAGGCACTGTACCCTGATTTGTGGAAAAGCGGTGGCTGATACGTCCCTAATCAGAAACCAAATTTGAACACAATCGGTTCAGCCGTTCCTGAGATAAAGAATATAGGTGTGCACGTGCGCACGTGCAGAGGCACCCCAATCCTGACTAGTGGAAAAGCGGCGGCTGAGAGGTCCCTACTAACGCACCGAATTCGAACACAATCAGCCCAGCCGTTGCGGAGGCTTTACGCTCGCTCGTAATTAACAAATTATTTTCCCCTGGCGTTATACGCCAATCATGCCAAGGCGGTATAGCCATACCTTACCGTCGAAGATCACTTAATTGTCAAACTGATCTCTGCTCCGTAGTTCTTTTAAGGAGTGTGCCTACTCACATTGGTTCATTGGAGTTGTTGACACTAGTCTTTAGAAATATTTTTCTTGAATTTAGCCATGTACTGCATGTCCCCAGAATCACTTTAGTTGCTGAGATATTCCAAAAGTCGCCAATCAATTCTGGCAGAAGATTAATTACCAATAGTCGCCAGAGAGCTTTCGCACTAGAAGCATTGCTCTTAAATTACAACGCTAGCATATATTGTTAGCTCTGGCCAGTCGCCATTACTAGTAACATTTTCGCTACTCTGTTTTATAGTGCGATCGTTTTTGGTTGTGAAACCAAAACAAATGCGAAAACAGGAGAAATAAGTAAAATTCAAACTAAGGGGCTCCAGACGTGATTTTATCGTAACCAATAATCAAGCAGTAGCTTCTTACCGTAATAAAAAATTTGATATTCAAAAAGAGTAGGCACACTCCCTTTAGCGTTTCCAACAAGTGACCTTTGCCTGACCCAAATTTTAGGTTCACCGCAACACGATAGACCAGATGCAGTAGCAAACATCTCAATACATACTGACCTGACTACCTGGGCCTGACCTGAACCTGACCTCTCCACCGCGCACGTGTATTTTGATGCGCCAGTGTCTGCCTCAGTGACTGACTGACTGACTCTTCCACGTGCAGCAGTGTAGTGATGCAGCAGTGTCTGCACTCAGTGACCTCACCTGACCTGACCTCTCCACGGCAGCATTTATGTAGCCAGCAGTGTCTGCTCAGTGACCTGACCTGACGACCTCTCCACCGCAGCAGTGTATGTGATGCAGCAGTGTCTGCCTCAGTGACCTGACCTGACCTGACCTCTCCACCGGCAGCGGTGCACCTGATGCAGCACTGCCGCTATGACAAGGTGTGCACCTTCTCTGACTTGAACGCCGAGTGTCGGGCCGGAGCTGGAGACACATCACCAGTCTGCCGCTGTAGGGAGCACTACGAGCCGACGCCGTTCCAGGCCGTCGCCGGTCACCTGTACTGCGTCAAAGGTCAGCCGACACCGGGGACTCATTCACCCCCTGCCTCCTGGTGCCCCCCCCCCCCCCACGAGCCGGGACTGATTAATGCTGAGTGGTTCCGTCGGGCATTGTCCGGATGTCGACCGGGAGCTTCGGATAGCTCGACTGAAGGGGATGGGTCGACGGGAGGGATGGGTTGGAAGGGATGGGTGGGGATGGGACAGAGGCCGATGGACAGAGGCACTGGACGTCAGAGGGCACCGTGAGCCGTCACTGTCGGAGGCGCCAGCTTGCAGTGCACCCGGGTCAAAGGATCAGTTTCATGCCCTGAATGACCGATACTCTGTAGGCCACTGGCGCCTGTCCTGTTGGCGGTGCTAACTATAAAATATAAAAAACGGGAGGGGGGCGCCTTCGGCGCACGTCAAAAACGGGACGGACATTCCGTAGTGTCCGTATAGGTGATTGCGCCCCTGCAGTTATGCATCTTATACCTTCATATATACCTAATGTCATAATGTCATTGTCAGATTAAAATAAAGGGAACGATCAAAAGCTTACCTCTCTGTTTTGGGATGTTCCAATTATCTTCAACTTCAACTTTCAAAAGAAGCACAGATGTGAACATGTCGCCACTGCTACTTCGACGCTGCTTTTTGGCCAGCCTTTAGAACATATTTGGTTTGAATAATAGTGATCACCCACCATGCGTAACAGAGAAATCTCGTTTAAGGAATATAGGCACCGAAGACCATGCAAAGTTATATCGATACGTAAAGTATCAGCTTATATTACGTATTGTATCAAGACATCAAAGTAATTGAATCGACAATATCTCTGCTGAAATCATCTTAAATATTGACAGGTGTTATATCCAGGTAACAGAAAACGTTGAAACAACGTTGTCAAAAATCAACGAAACAACGTTGTTTCAACGTTTGTGAGCGTCGCAAGGTAACGTTGTGACAGCGTTCCTGGGAGTCTACAAAATTGCACTGTTGCAACGTGTTGGGAAACAATTACCGAAACACAGAAGGTGCGTAACCTCGGGGTAGTAATGGACCGACATATGACCTTTCGACCACATATAGACCTACTCACGGGAAGATGTACCGGCATTCTCCTTGGCCTCAGTGCTGCACGACACTGGCTCCCACGGGACATTGTGACGACGCTTGTTCTCGACTGCTTTGTCTGTCGCAACTACGTTACTTTGTTTCTGTGTTTGGTAACGCGTCATTCGGACACGCGACCGAATACAGAAGTTGATTAATTTTGGAGCCAGCGGTAGTAACGGCCCGTGAAAGTGGAGCACATCAGTGATGCAGTCCGATCTCTCAAATGGGCCTCAGGGCAGTAGATTATATCTCAGTACCAGACAACTGTGACACGGGTTTCGGGCTGTCTTACACATCGGCGAACCACGTCACTTGTCATCGAACATCACGACCAACTCGGACATTCACACTCACAACACACGAAGCTCAAGTCAATTTAGACAGCTACGAGTGCGAACTCAGCTTGGTAAACGGATTTTTGCTTTCTCAGCACCTGGCCTTTACGATGCTCTGCCTCAATCAGTACGAGAAAGTGGTGGCAGGTTCAAGGCCACATTGAAGGATCACCTCCTGAACAACGTTTGACACTAGCTGCGTCTGGAGTGTGTAAATGTAGGGCGATGCGAATGGTGAGTGTTTGCAGTGGCTGTGGCACCGTTGACCTCTGTATGACTACCGTTGTTTTACTTGTATGACACTGCGCATGAAAAGCCACACTGTGTGGATGCTCTAAGAAATACAATCTGAATCTGAACGTTGTGGCGTTGTGTTGCAGCCTTGTCACAAAGTTGATCGTTGCGACGTCAAATTGTTAGCTGGGTATTTACAATAAACTTTTACCTACCTATTGGCAGTCAGCTGCGACGCGCGTCGCACGCCACTGCTAGGTATTTGTTCAATTTTCATAATAGCATTTTATCCGTCCGTTTTGACTAGTAACTGCACGTCGCTCCTTGGTATTGTTGCATGCAGTCTGCTGACTGCTGAGCTGCAATAATGGACGCTCATGGGAGGATGATTGATGATGAGGTTTGCAGCCCTAGCTCAGTAATGCCAGAGAGGACGAATTGCACACGATACCGATATTATCATTTCGATTGTCAATCAATCATGCTTGGGTTTCACTCTGTCCAAAACGCTTCTTTTGCCCTCTGCAATGTCGGAATCTAGGCATTTCATTCTTCTGTTAAGTGAGCTTTAACCCGCACCGTGCCGGGGGAGGGGAATTGTTAATGCACCCCTCATGTTTTTCAACGATAGCGGGAAAATGGCGGCGCGCAGCGCCGACGTTAGTTTGGCACACCTGTTTGGGCATCAATTACCCACATTTTGTGAAAGTTTTAACTTTGGGTCATCTCAGGTCAGGTAACAAGGTCACGTCAGTAACCTTACCCCAAAAACGTTTGTGGTCGTGCCAACTGCAAGTGCCAAAATGCCAGTCTTTTTCCGAGAGACTTGAAACTTGCAGGATTTCACAATATTTTAAGAATCTACCATTCGCTTACCTCATACTTTTTTGCATCGGTGACCTAAGGTCAGGTCAGTTGCCTGACCTTCCCATTATATGTAAATGGGACTATTACAAATGCTTTCTTTTCAGAAAATATGCATTGAATCAGACAAATTATTTCAGAATAATGATATTTTAGCTCATTCTTGACGACTCAGGTGCAATTGTTGCTCAGTGATCTATTGAAGGTCATCTGCGATCATTTGAGTTCATCAGCAATTTCTTCGTTACCTATACTTTGATACAATAAGAGTAGCGTGCGGGATGACACCAATGTTGTTTCTGTTTCGTCGGCCGCGTTCCCTCGTGCTTACATTAATGATCTACCTGGATCACCAGTGACCTTTGACCTGAGGTCATCTGGTCAAGTTTATGAAATTGATCCTAACCAGCCCGCCTATTTGTCATGTTTTCACAGATCCTTTGGCGAAACAAACACGATGGCTCTAAAATAATGTTCTAATATTTGTAAGGTAAAAAGCTATTTGCGAAAACCAGTTTTGCACAAAACAACGTTTTTAACCTTTGATGACCACTAAACTAAACTTTTGTCCTGAACACAAATCTGAGGTCATTTTAGCGAATGCAAATTTCAATAGCTTTTGCCAACTTTTTTATATTTGTTCCTAGCTATCATATTTTTAATCGAATTCTTGAACAGGAAAATCTGACCTTTGATGACCTCTGGTAGCATCAATATTGACACCTAAAAAATGAATTAATTAACTTAAAATGTCCATGTTAAGAGCTTTCAAACATTTTTATTTCGTTTTTTGTATACGTCCCATAGAAGCCGAGTTCGAGGGGGTGCCTACCCCCCCCCCCCTGGCACGGAGAAGGTAGCGCCGAGCACCGGCACGGCGCGGGTTAATGGATGTTCTCTAGTTTCAAACCGGCACGCCAGACGCCAACTACAGTCAGGTCTACAACAGTCCACTAACTACAGTACTGGTCCTATGTATGTATCGGTGTACTCAAAATATTGCTACTCATCTAAGGCCATAGGATCAAGAACCGACGGTCATGCCCCTCCGCCTCCACTCTCCAGAGAAAATCTTCACAAGATGAATGGTGTGGCTCGCCTGCTCGTTTCGTTGCATACATTTACATGAAATGTGTGCACTGTAGCGTGTATTTTTCTGCTCCGTCGGAGACGTCAGTGTCTCTAATGGATGAGCAGCGAACGGAAGGCGAACACTAGTTCTGACGCCCCGCGCTAGGTACACACAAACTGCAGATCGGAGTGTGATGTGATGCTCCACCTACTCCGGTGCTCGTCCTGTTTCGCTCAGCATTACGTTCGTATGTGATGTGAAGCTGCGCTCCGAAGCATAATACTGGAGCCAGGGCCGGAATCCAGACAATCGTACAGGGAGGTCGTAAATGCATGTGTGCCCCTGCCCTACCTGAACCCAATTGAAAACTCAGACGGATTTGGTTCACTATAATTTGGCGATGGGTTTCCCTCTATTATTATCGATTTTATTTAGTTCTGACAAACAGCAGTTGGCTTAGTGTAAGGTAGGAGACGTTTACCAAATCAGTCGTAATGAGTGTTGTATCATTTAAAGTCTCGCGAATGGTGCTAAAATATATAATTTTTACAGTCAAGGGCAGCCCTAAAAGGCTGACGGCTCATGTTTTGTGCATAGTCACCGTTTGTGACCTGACCTTGACCTTGACCCTTGCTAACAATCTCACTTAAGCTCATGCGGGATGTGTATCATACCTTTGAGAGCCCTTTGAGTGATCATGGTCATACCTACACGACTGTTAGCTGTAACAGCTGTGTGAACTGTCTGCAGATCCGCTGTCAGAGCTGCTGGAACCGGACACTCCGACCGTGCTGGGTCTGCTGATGGGTCTGACGGTGATGAGCTGTCTCATCTGTCTGGTGCTCCGGCTCTTCTACCGAGGACGGCACGCGCGGGCCCGGGGCTACGGATACGCCAGCCGGCCGCCGCCCCTGTCACTATCAGGTGAGGACTACTGTCAGCACTGTCACTATCAGGTGAGGACTACTGTAAGTACTGTCACTGTCAGGTGAGGACTACTGTCAGCACTGTCACTATCAGGTGAGGACTACTGTCAGCACTGTCACTATCAGGTGAGGACTACTGTCAGCACTGTCACTGTCAGGTGAGGGACTATTATAAGCACTTTCACTGTCAGTTGAGGGACTACTTTCAAGACTGTCACTGTCAGGTGAGGACTACTGTCTGGACTGTCACTGTCAGGTGAGGACTACTGTCTGGACTGTCACTGTTAGGTGAAGGAATACTGTCAGGACTGTCACTGTCAGGTGAGGGAATACTGTCAGGACTGTCACTGTCAGGTGAGGGAATACTGGCAGGATTGTCTCTGCCAGGTGAGGGACATTATCAGCACTTTCACTATCAGTTGAGGTAAGATAACACTTTGTCTAATCGCAATTAAGTCCTAATCGTTAACGCTCTCAAGGGTAATGTGGGTACTTATGGGTAGTTAGGGACAAATTATGGGATAATCATGGGAGTTTCACAACAACGATAACAAAACGGAAATTTAGTTAGAGTTTAAGTAAGCCTTTAATGAAAAGGGGCTACTGAACTGAGAAACCGATGTTTGCAAAGGGTCTTAAATGCTAACACTTTGTTTACGAGCGAGCGCGAAGCGCGAGCAAGTCGTTACTGAATACGTGATATTTCTCACATTTATGCAGCCGACCGACCGTAACGCTTTTCAGAAGAGCATATCTTTGGAATCCCGCATCCGATTGACAATGGTCCCTCTCCATCTGCATAGCCCATTTAATCAATTATGCTGTTGATTATTAATTCTGTCATAGTCATGTGATGGGGTCAGAATGTGCGTGGCACATGCCTGCGACAGGGTGTCAGGAAAAACGTTATCTTGCTATACTGATACACGTATTGAGTTTGAGTCGCTGTGTTTGCCATGGTACAAATCCCGCATGAAACTTTCACTTCTGCGGATGCGCTGACCGATTAAGCCGAAACTTGGTGTGTGGTTATATCTCATCATGCTATTGTATTTACAAGTCTTTCAGGAACTAAACCTTTTCTTACAATCAACATATAATTATCTGTCGTGATTTAGCTCTAGTATGAGATAATACCAATAATGACAATGCATTCTGTCATGACACAATCTACCTGTGTTTTTGACACTAGTGCAAACCAAACTGAATGTTCAAGGGTGCTGAATGCTCAGGGCTGGTGCAGCTGGTGGAGACCCACGGTGACGGTATTCGCGTGACTTGTTATCGACATCACACCCCCAGTGCCAAAACTCTCTGCAGTAGAGATCAAAACGGAGCCAAAACTCTCTGCAGTAAAGATCAGAACGGCGCCAAAACTCTCTGCAGTAAGGATCAGAACGGGACAACATTTTGTTTTCTGTTCCATTCCCTTCCTCTCCATTGTCTCTTGGTTTCATTCCACTCCGCTACCGAGTTGTCTTCCTTCAGTTAAGGCTATGCCCATGAATGTGCCGCTTAAACGAGATATGAACGGTTTTATCACGTCTACCGTCGGCCGAGGTGAAGAGTACCCTCAGTAACGGTAAATGTTGACAGATTAAGAGTCATTCTGGCATACTTTGGTGGACCACTGAGCTGAGCCTTTGTCATGACACTAGTATGACCTATTTCGCTGGTTTATAGCGCCATGAAAATGTCATTGTCACTCTAGACAAAGTTGCATGAAACAAAGGATGCCAGCTAACCACTAATGTATATCAAAGGAGACGGAAAGGCATAAAGGCTTAACAATTAGGGGGATAACTGCTTGTTCGTGCATCATGTTTCCCCTCATATGTGGCTTGCTACAAAAGGCCTATGAGCCTACGCAACAATGGATCCGAGATCCCTTTGTGCTCACAATAATCTCACTATAATGTTTAGCAGCATGTCCTGGATCGTATGGGATCTTCTGATCAAATGTAACGGGTGAATAAGTGAGCTTGTTTGATCCCGGGCGTAAACGGATTTTGGATGTCAATTTTACAGCATTTTTCGGCTGTTGAGACAAAAATAGAATGTAATTCTTAGAACTGTCTGCTGACCAGGTAAAATGTTAATTGAAAATGAGTTATAAAATCAATATCAGTGTTATTGGCTCAGAAACGGTTAAATCGCACAGACTTCTTGACGAAGTTTGGAAAAAGACATTGTCGTATTCCGAAGAAGTTTATTATGGTCGACAATAACAAATAATTAGCTAGGCAGGGGTGGTAAAATTGCTTTGAGCGACCCCGACCAAAAGTCGCACATAAAAATTACCCCAGCCAGCTGAACTAGGGTCATTTTGGAGGTTTCCTACGCATACAGTCACGTAAACTCAGCCGTGGACAGGCATAGATTGTTGTCTGTGTTTTTCCAGCGCGGAAATACAGACGCTGCTATTTTTAGTTATATTTATCCGTGATGGAGGATGCCTAGTGCCTACGCATAGATGCACGTGAATTACAAGCAGGTACTGCTGGATGTTCATGCGATTTTCCACTATTTATCAGATAACTAGTAAGGCATGCATGGCATGAAGCAGACGGAGCGAGTTATTTCATTTGTGTCCGGCA
>VOPJ01014537.1:0-10753 GCA_014673585.1 Semibalanus balanoides | reverse complement strand
AAAGTAACGTTCATTATTAAAAACTCTGTAGTTATCATATATAAGTGAGCTTATCACGCGCCACGCTCACGCCCATTACAATAGCGAATATTACCAACGCCGGCTAACACGACGGCATCGGACTGGTACCACCCCTTCCCCTTCCCCCACCAGATCTGCAGCGTTCCAAAGCGTCTGTTGTGGCCAGTCTGGTGTCTCCGGACGATCTGTGTTCCGGTCTAACCGGCTGGATCAGACCGTGACCGGGGACCGGTACCGGGACCGGGGACCGGTACCGGCCCCTCAGCCGGCGCCCGGCGTCCGGCGGCTGGACCTCCACCTCACTGGACACTCACACGGAGCCAGGCAGGGTAGAAGTGGCCAGCTCCGGTGCAAGAGGGGTCTCACAGGGGACTGATAGGTTTGAGGGCGGGGCTAGTTGTAGTTGTAGTTGTAGTTGTAAGAAGGGAGAGGGAGGAGGGAGGAAGAGTTTATCCGGGTGGAGCCGAGAGGATAAGAGGACAGACAGGAGGACAGACAGGAGGACAGACAGGAGGACAGACAGGAGGAGACCAAGGGGACACCAGGAGGAGCGAAGACACCGAGACATCCGAAAGATGCTGCGGTTGGTGTGCTGTGCGCTGCTGCTCACGCTAGCGGTGGTGGCAGCGGAGGAGAAGGACGAAGTAAAGAAAGAAGGTAAGTAATTATTTTGTATATTGTCGATAGAGTGTTCCTGTTGTTTTATAATGATGCCATTTATGTCGTATCCTTACACGTTGTCTTGTTGCGCTGAGCAGTTATAGTAAATAAGAACGGCTAATTTTGAAAACACGCTGACAGTATTTTGATGTCATCGCAATTGGCTTTCATCGGTGTGTCGATAAACCTGGCAAAACCTTTAATAAACTGTAATATTTTAGATTGTAATATTTGTTTGTGACATTTATTTTACTGTTGGTTCACCGTGAAAAGCACCATTGAAAGTATTAATGCACTTATACATATGGGCTTTTACGACTTACACTGCTTCAACAGAAATATGTGTACGATGACTGATCCCTGGAGTCAGTGACGTCACCACATAATTTTCAGTTGGGGAGGGACAGCCAGGTGTGTAGAAGGGGAGGAAGTTCCTTGCCCTCACCTCCCATAGGTCAAATGTTAAAACACTGCTAATGTGGTGCGGGGCTGGAGTCGTAGCTGGACGGAGGAAATCCTGGGGGGGGGGGGGCTGCCCCCTGCCTCCAGCCGCTGCGCCCCTGCTTGGACTGCACAATATAAACAACTGCATCTTAATTAAAAATGGGCCACATGACGTATCTCTGTCGAGGGCTTTTATGGTTATGTATAGTTATTTGTATGTTTTTTAAGTCGGTTGCAGGGACGTAGTAGCTAAGGGGGGGGGGGGTAATGAATATACACAAGATAGAATGGGATTCCTTGACGACCCGACCCTATCCCACCCTCCGTCAACAAAAGATGGCTGAGGAGCTAAAATTGATGCTACCCCCGGCGTGCCCCCCCCGCCCTGATAACAAATTATGGCTACGTGCCTGGTTGGTTAAGTCGTGTCTAAGAGCTAACTATCGAGCAGAGTTCGTCATGAGCCTTGGTGTCCCATGGGCCTGGGCTGGGCCTGGGCTGGGCCTGGGCTGGGCCTGGGCTGGGCCTGGGCTGGGCCTGGCTAGTGGCCTAGGGACTGGCCTGCGGCTGAAGCCTGGGCTGGACCCTGGGCTGGGCCTGGGCTGGGCCTGGGCTGGGCCTGGGCTGGGCCTGGGCTGGGCCTGGGCTTTGTTGAGCCCGTGATGAACACTGCCATCGAGAAACATAATCTATCTTATCTACCTCATATGCGTGGATAGATGATAAATACACATGACACTTTGATCTATCTTTGTGAATGTTTACTTGCACTCTTATATAATCACTGATGTATATGGAAATAATATACGTGGGTTTGTACTTCCTTGAAGTTTCAAGTACAAATATTTTGGCTCACCTATGAGATGAGCATTAAATATAAGATATGGCTGCCTCCTTAATGACCGCCAGAGCAGGATGATTAGTGACGACGCGAGAATGTCAAAATATGTCATATGTCATATGTATATGTGATGTAAACACGTGTAAGACAAATGTAAAAACTTCAGCCGGGTGATGAAATACACCAAAACGCAGAGCCTCGAACATAGTCATAGTATAACATAATATATCATAATATATCTTACAGTCATAATATATTAGTTATATATATATATATATATATATTAGTTATATTACTATTTTAGTTATTAGAGTTATAGTCATAATATATCCTACTAACCTCGGAAACGTTTTGCAAGGTGTGAGCCAGAACAAATTGGCACGCATAGGTAGAGTTTTTTAGAAGTTGATTTTTGAAAGGCAGAAGTTGTTTCAATATAAACATCCTTAAAACAGCCACAATCCAAATAATATAACAAAATCGCTTCATGAAATTATCTTAGAGAATGTTATAAATATAGTGTCTAGCTTACCTGCTAAAATTTTTACCAGCAGCGTTATTTTAAACGCTGCGTCCCTGGTACTTTTCACAAGTTTAGCTATTTTTAACCGGGTTCGAAATGTAGCATTGATTTTGATGAATGTGAATCCGCGTACTGCCGAGGGTACGCACCAACCACGAACTGCCTTGGTTGAGGTGGTGGAGTTCCGCCCCCTAGTATCTAAAAAACACGCAACATAACGGCCAGCGGAAAACGGCGCTGGACAGCTCAAGACAAACTTGGTAAAAAACATGTCGTTTTGAAGGTCAGAGCAGTATTGTCACCATAGGTCACCAAAGGTCAAATTTCGCCTATATATTAGTGTCCTTATAAAACCGTCAATGCTCAACATCTGGATGACTAAAAGAGATAGCGACACGCTGAACAAAAGTTTCGAGAGCGAATTTAATTTATTGTAACTGTGGTTTCGTCAGAAGTGATGTAAGGTCCATAGTTAAGTCAGCAGGCGGTTTAAGCTATTGAATTAGAAACAATTTTATAATTGCCCAGTTGCTTTAACAAATAACTTTTGACAGAAGCATTATAGAGTACATTAGTTTCACCAATGTATTTGTTTGTCTCCTTGAGATATGCATCAACGAATATGCCAATTGAGTGTCTGAGTAAGGTCATATAAGTAAGCCTGATCTGAGGTTAAATTAAAGTCAGGTCATGGTCAACTTCATGAAATTCGATTCGTCTCGACAAGCCAAATAAATGGCGAAAGCCCGATTATATAACTTAGTTTATTAAAGAGTTATTGAATGAAAGCCAAACGCGGCCGACGGGGTCACCCGAGAGGACCTCGTAGAAGTCAAATGACATAAATGTGACATGGGGCCTTGCATTTTGCACAGGAAGGTGGTTCTGGTGAAAGCTGGTCAAATTTAGCCATTTTCTACATATTTATATTTTTCATTTCTACCCATTTACTTATAATGGGAAGATTACGCAATCAATCTAACCTTAACACGCGCACTGGGGAGGGTGTGCCACTAACGCGCACTGGATGGAAAGACACCTTAGTGTCCTTCCCCTGAGATCTCCGAAATAGGAAAGTCAAACGTACTGAGTAGTTCGGAGCTATAATAATCTACGATTGCAAAAGTTTTAGTGACCTTAGGTCAATATGTTTAAGGTCAAATGAGGTCACAAATATAAAATCAATATTTTTTATGTTTTATCTCATTGATGTCACAGGTCACTAGTAATGAGTCAAAATTTACGTCCGGGGATGAACATCGACATTGGCTATCGAATGGCGTTTGAATCATTCAGATCCGACTGTTGGTTCCCAAGATATCGCTTCTCCGAACTCGATTCTTGCCGCCATCTTGGATGTCAAATCCATATAGCTCAGAAATGTACCGATCGATTTGCTTGTTTTGCGTCAAACGATCCACCATTTAGCTGGCGTAAATGTCGTGCAAGCCTTTCGCCTAGCTCCGTTACGTTTTTAAGCTATTCACTAAGAACATGTGGGGAAGGCAAAAGTGTCCCTTCCCCTCCAGTGCGCGTGTTAAGTCCATTACATGACAAATTCAAATAAGTATGCGAATTGTAGGTACTTATGACTTAATAAAATATCGTGAGTTTCAAACCGTTCGATCAATCACTTCGGCTGTGGCACGTCTGCAAACTGTTATGAAGGTGGAGTCACTTGACTAGACCTGGTGACCTGACCAGATATAACATAAGGTAAACGAAATACACTAGCCGTTTTCACGTTGGATCATTTTGCACGATTTTTTTTTTTTACATTTTAAAATGTTTTACAATATTTTAGTAGTAGCCGTTTTCACGCTGGACCAATTTGCAAGAAATATTTTAACCCTCGCCCCACGGCTCCGTAGGGTGAGGGTTAACACATTTGTTCGCAAATTAGTTAATCGTGAAAACGGCTACTAATAAAACATTTCGCGCAAAATAATCCATTGTGAAAACGGCTAATATGTGTGTAATTTATGTCAATGCAGCTGTTATACATTTTGCGGCGCTGTGCACTGTCATTTGTCCACTATTTATAGAAACTCTCATGGATAAATTTATCCCCCGGCAGTGCGAGTGTTCAGTAAAGTATCAGTACGAAATGAAATAATTTATATTTAACAGTGTTGTAAGACCATATGCCAACGGTACACTAACATTTTGTATAGACTTTATAACTCAACGTGCTATAGCACGTTGAGCTATCACGCAACGATAAATAACTAAACCACATTAACAGCTTGCCAAAGAAGTGTAAAAAATATGCATAACTGATTGTCGACTGGGTTACGTTTCGTTAACGGTTTACGTTAATGAGTCACGATTGACCAGCCTAATAAGTCTCACAAATACTAGCAGACTTCCTCAAATAATCGTGAAAGCAAAAGTAGCTACGGTAGCCTAATAGTCATGAACGCAAGAAATATCTGCCAGGTTCAGGTTTGTATAATTATGCCTTGAGCCTTCTCATCAATAAATATATATTTTCTGAAGCTTATTGTGACCACGCTCGTAAGTTGAACATAGCTTCACAGTGAATTAAACCATATATTCGCAAAAACATATAAATTAATATAGCAATTTACTTAGCCTTGAAATATGTGCTTAACACCAACTTAGCGGAAAGGGTGATGGTACTTTGCAGCTTGAAGGTGAACTTCAACCCTGACAGAAAAGTGTACAGCACTCTGAACAATCTTCTCAAGCTGCACACAACAAGCAGATAAGCACAGGTTTGAGGTTCCAAGCCTCGGTTTACCACTGCCACTCCTAATCCTATCACCCCTGATATCTCCCAACCCTCACCTCTTCCTGTCCACATACCACGACTATCACGTGACCCCGGCAAAACAGCACCACGACTATCACGTGACCCCGGCAAAGCAGACTCATATCTGACGCAACAATACCGGCTCCAGCAAAGCCCGTCTCTGGTTAGGTCCCTCACCCCGAGCTGCCTCCACCGGACACCAGTGACTAGACAGACCGGTTTTTCCCTATATCCGATTATATCCGGTTTCTCCGCCACAGTGCGATCATGGCTGACTTGAGCGCAAACTATGCGGAACAAGTCGCCGTGACGTTTGTCTTGTGATCTCTGCGGCTGTGGAGACAAAAGTTGCAGGTCAGTCTTGTGTGCACGACGGACAGGTCCAACTCACCACATTCCCTACTTGCAGACTGGCGCCACGTGGGAGGGGTACTGGCCGCGTCAGGGGCAATCCCGCCGCCCTCAGTTACAGTTCAAGTTCCTTATTATTTTGGAGGAGTGCTACAGTTTAAGCGAAAATTCACTTCTGCGCTTATCTTATATTTTTGTGTTTAATTATGTGCTACCTATATGAAAACGAAAATACATGTTGATGATAATGTTGGTGATGATCCCGTTGGCTGGCATTTCTCAGAGAGAATACTTACCTGAAGCCGGTCGTTGCTCTGGCGGGATTGTGACGAAGGATAGACAAATTAGCGGTGTACAAGATTATACAAGATTGTCAGCAGATTATCTGTCCAGACAGCTGTGACATCAGTGTAAAAGTCTTTGCAGTGTTGGCTGACCAGTGTTGGCCAGTGTTGCACCAGTGACCAGTGACCAGCGTTGTACCAGTGACCAGTGTTGCACCAGTGACCAGTGTTGACCAGTGTTATTGACCAGTGACCAGTGTTGACCAGTGTTGACCAGTGTTGAGCAGTGACCAGCGTTGACCAGTGACCAGTGTTGACCAGTGACCAGCGTTGACCAGTGTTGACCAGTGACCAGTATTGACCAGTGTTGTTGACCAGTGACCAGTGTTGCCCAGTGTTGACCAGTGACCAGTGTTGACCAGTGACCAGTGTTGACCAGTGACCAGCGTTGACCAGTGACCAGCGTTGACCAGTGACCGTTGACCAGTGTTGACCAGTGTTGACCAGTGTTGACCAGTGTTGACCAGTGTTGACCAGTGTTGGTGACCAGTGTTGACCAGTGTTGACCAGTGTTGGCTGAACCACAGGTCCACTGCAATGGTCACGTTACAATGTCTAAAAAGCATCTTTGAAAGGAAATTGACGAACAATGCCCAGCTAGTATCCGGAGCACCAGATGTGCTTGAAGTTTTGTGGGGCTGCATTCAACTGATGTTTGTATTAACTGACGTCATAATTTATTATTAACTGACGTCATAATAGTAACTGACGTAATAATTTCGTTATCATTCTCTGGACGAAGTTGTAAAGACAAACTATTGTTCACTTAACCCCTCAAAAAACATGCAAACCTGAATGGTCGGTAACTATAGGTAGTCATGCATTGTCATGTCAAGTCATGCATTGGTTATCATTAGGTCGCAAAGTGACTATATCGTTTTGTCTGTTTCAGGATTCCTGATTTTAACTACTAAAGACGGAACAGCAGACGGCCATGAAAGGTTTCTGAGATCGGCCAGAGCTGCAGAGGTAGAGGTAAGTTCCTATTTTTTTAAAGCTCGACGGCCGCTCGGCAGTCGCACATGCGATGTGTGTACTTCACTCCAAATTATTCTGTCGCAACTGGTAGGTTAAATATGCAACACATCAGAAAATAGTGTTGCCACATAATTTTTCAAAGAGATCTGGATATCGATTCCTTTCCTCTCCAAATATTTGATAAAGTTATCGTGCTATGCGTACAAAAACCTTTTGCTGTCTGCTGCATCAATGTCATTGTAAAACGTTACATTTTCTAAATTTACATCTCCTTATACTTGTGTTGAGCGTTTGTATTATATTATAAAAAATATATATATATATACATGTATAATGCCTAAGCACAGCGTGCACCATTTGTGTGGATGGTTAAGCAAGGTTTTCTGAAAACAGACTTGCTAAAGGCAGTTTCTGATGTGAACAGACAGCATCAAGGAATGGGACTGTTTTTGTCACCGAAAAGTGGAATCACGGTGACAAAAACATGCGCCACCACTCGCAGTACACTGTGGAAAGCTACCTACGCTAACACCTGTCCTAAAAACTCGCCATTCAAAGCCACACGTCAAGTTTTTACTCTCCGCAGCAACATCCATGACGGCCACTCACTCTTCCCTTCCCTCCCCCTCCCCAGGTCATCGCGCTACCAGCCGCCGAATCGACCGCCGACTCGGCCCAAGGTCAAGAGGTCACACGCCTGCGGGCACAGCTGGAAAAGATCGCCACTGCCCGGCGGCGCCTCGTGCTGGTGCTGCGCGTGCCGACCTCTGACGTCATTGTGGCTGGCAGTCAGCGCGAGTTGGTGGCGGAGTTTCAGCAGCAGAAGGGTCGCGTCTTGTTCTCAGCGGACGTCAAATGCCAACCGGATGAAAAACTGGCGGACAAGTATCCAAAAGGCCAGGGCCATCGGTTCCTGAGTTCAAATGGTGGGTGACGGGACAAGAGCAGTGGTGAACACAGATACTATAAGCTCACCGGGCGACACGTTCTGCGTCTGAACCGGTTCGAAGTCGTGTTCGTTTAGACTGCGCCATGTAAGCAGTGTCATATTTCAGTTAACGCCATCGCACATTCAACGAGTGGAGAGATACATTTGATTTATAGTGATTCATGTTCAGTTCAAGCATGAACTTTAACTCTTCCATTTTACAAAAAAAGTATTTTTAAGAAGATATAAAGTTGTTTAGTGAGCTTTTATAACACCTTACAAGTTTAAGTTTGCTAAATATGTGTTGAATTTGGTATACACTGTTGAATGCAGTTAGCTAAAAACTATATTTGCTGTATTTTTATCAGTATTTTAAACATTTTTTTTTTAAAAATAATACAGCTTATTAAAGCTAAATAATACTACACAGTCAAATTAATTTAAGCCATAAATTCATTCATTTTTTAATCTTATTTGGTTACAAATAGTGATAAAAAACAACATATTGAATAGAACATTATTACTACAAAATATGTGTGTTTATTGCAGTGTTTATGGGACATGGCCCCGATTTGGTGTCTCTACTGTCCGACGAAGAACTGCTGAAGGACGGCGGCGATCAGCTGGCTTTTACTAATCTATACCTGGATGAGAAGAGGAGAGAAAAATATGGCATCCGAGTGGACAGCACATCCGAAATTCTCCAGAATTTGGAAGGAGTTGAAGGTAAGAGCTGATATATTTAGCGAATTCCGTTACAGTGTATGCAGTAAATCGTACACAAACTTAACTTTCGATAAGAGCTAATAGTTTTATTGGCGGATCTAGGATTAAGTTTTTGGCGTCATAGGGGGCATCACTCCAAAAAAGTTGATAGAAATTATACAATTTCATCGGAATTTGCTCCCTTATGCAGTGCTAGACGTTTTAAGATAAACTTCCCTGAGTAAAAGTTGCGTAGATCTCCTAGATCAGGAAATGTGTAAACTTGCGCCAATTTCAGGCGGTTGGGGGGGGGGGCATTTGCCCCTGATACCCCCTGGATCCTCCAGTTTATAGTTTATGCTTATACAAAACAAAAGGGGATACAATACACAAGAAGCTGAACAATCAGTCATAAGCCAGCATAATAACCCAATTCTTTGAATTTATTCGAAAAGAGAGTGTTTGGCTTAATTACTTTTTAAAGCGGAATATAGCCCCACCTTTACAATAGTTTTTTAACTGAGATAGCCCAGATTGTCGGGTGTACTGAGAAACCTCAAAATCTGGAAATTTGTTCCTTCCAAAACGACCTAGTGGCGTGAGTGTTAACGGAAAAACCGTTGCGTCATATGTGGTCATATTTTCAACGTCACAAGTCCCGCTAGAACGTATCGGCATTACGTCAGCAGTAGTTACTCCACTGTTCACACTTCACGTATGCGTGCCCCCACGTCCCTACCCGGCGCGAGCGAGCCACCGGTCGTCCCAGCCAGTCGCGCTTTCACGTACCGGTTGCATCCATCGTGCGTGCCGGCACAGCAGCTGTCAGCCTCATTGTGGACGTCACAACTCGCTTTGGTGGACGCAAAATTTGTTGTGACGTTCACATGTTAACATATTACTATTTTTTAAATTACAACAAACTTCTGGACTTTTTTTTCGCAAAAAATGAGTGCCAGGACCGTAATCAGGGCATTCTTCTCCATCATTCTACATACTTTTCCCAAGGTGCTATATTCCCTTTAAGCATTTGCTATTGGAAAATGATTGTGGTCTTTCCAAGCTGTTACAGCATACGCATGAAAAATGAATGGCAACTGCGTTTTTAACGACCTTGGTAAATGAGCGGACAGAGGCTTGGCCTCAGCCCATGAGAGTATGTGTTCACAATGATGATTTGGCAGCTGGATCTCCGCCACCCGAGAACACTGGAGCCAGAATTAGTGGCGTTATCTCGGTCGGCTCTGACCATGAACCAATAAAAATGAATATCAGAGCCAAAACATATTTTCCAGATAGACCGCAAGCAAAACCAATCTGCTCTTAGTGCGTTATATTGGTGTATTATATAATTATTATGTCTGGGCACTGCGGTCAACATTTGTTTTTTGCTAACATCTGCTTCGCTGCGCGGTATTAGCACGTCATATGATCTGCATTCTACTGCTTGCCACTGGGGTGATTTTAGTGTGCTGTTTGTATTTGATTCCGTTTCACTGCGAGCATATTGGTTCGTTTTATTGGCTGATGTATGTTTCAAGCATAAAACCTATAATCTTCTCAGACCGTTCAAAAGACAACTTTGGAAAATGCAGCCCGAGGGCTGCTGGACATCACAGAATATGATTATGTAGGTGACGTCGCCTCTTCGGGGAGAATGACGTCTTGCAACTTTCGATGATGTCATACAAGCTCTCAAAATACTTTTTTTCGGCGGGTGCAATGAAGACGATTGTGCAGACGATTGCAATGAAGTCAGATATAATACATAACATGCTTCACGGTAAAGCCGACGGTGACGATGGTGGATGGAGCCTTTTTTGTAATGCATTACCATGACAATAGAACACTTGGTACTACAAAGTATTATTTGGTGTACACTATAACTAAATATACCTACTATTAAGACTAAAAAGCATAACAAAAGGTGACATCAGCAACAAAAAATAATATGATATACCAGGATATGACTGCATATACCTGAATATGGTCGACAACAGATGGCGCTAGTGTTCGCAAATGCAAATTGCAGATGACGCTATAATCGAAATTAATTTTTGAGCCTTGTAGAAAAGTCACTGGCGATCACCAAATATCGACATTTTAACATTTGCTACACATAACATAACTATACAGGCACGTATCCAGAATTTCGTCTTGAGAGGGCCCATTCCTGAGCGTT
>VOPJ01014536.1:0-10759 GCA_014673585.1 Semibalanus balanoides | reverse complement strand
ACACTCTGTCATTAAAACACGAAGTACTTCACCAACTATCCACCCCTCTCTACGAGACACCCAACGCGTCTCACGTCACACCCCCACGCTACAATACCTAAACCAAATTTCAAAGCAATATCTTTATTTTTGACTGACTTATGGATCCCCGAGTACAAGTAACTCATGTAGTAACTCATCAAGTAACTCATAACAGAAAAAAAGTATTTTTCCAATTACTTTTTTGACTTTTATTGACCAGATATAGACAAACAAATGCTACAGCTGTATTTCTGAGACAAAACTGGACTATAAATTTATATAACTAGAGGTCCGCCAGCTATCCAAAGTTGTCGGAGATCCAAAATCGTAGCCCGTCCACGTGCGCACGTGCCGACGCGACTTCGATTAACGACTCATGCGGCCGTCCCACATAGTTATGCATTTGCCTGCTCAACAAAATATCAGATCGATTGGTCAGCAGTTTCCGAGATCTGTAAAGCGGGCAGTCGCACGTGCCACATATACATTGGTTACTGCGTGCCATGGTTTGCGAGTAACCCATGCATAAAGCTATGCAGCCAATCGCAAGTCAATCAAGCACTACTTTTGGAGATATTGACCACCAAATGTTAGGGCACCAATTTACGCCCCTTTTGCATTTGTCACGTGCTCTCGAGCTCATCGGTGGGATAGCCGCCATGTGGTGCCACATAGTGCAAGTTGGTCCCATTTCCTATATCCACACGCCGTTTCTGGTACCCACAGCTAGCAACGCTCTCGAAAAAGAAGCTCCTAACCACATGTCCCCCCAAGGGTACCATTTTACACCCCTTCTGCCCTTGTCACGCGCTCACGTGCATATCGGTTGGGTGGCGAGCACGAAAATGACAAATAGTGGGAAGCTGGTTTCCATTAACTATTTGCACACCGATTTTGGTACCGTAGCTCGCACCGTTCTCGACACGAATCTCCCAGGTGGAGGTCCCCTAAAATTGTTTCGATGCCCCGTGCTGGCGTCCTATGCACCCTGCACCGTCGCCACCACAAAAAGCACGTAGCCTCCTATGGCGACCATCTTTTCACAAAGTTTGATGCAACGGGGTCGCAACATGTGACCTGCAGGCCCCAGAAATCCCTATTTCAGAAGTGCCTCGCAGCACGTGCCACGTGCAATCTGCAACCCTGGAAAGGGCAAAAGCACAAATCCGCCTGACGTGTCTACACATCCCGAAAATCTGGTGCCTGTGCCGCGCGCGGTTTTCCCGCTAGCGGCCAGAAACCTTGTATAAACCAACCAACAAACCAACAGACAGACGGAAATGAAAAGCTGGCTGCCATCTCTAGTCCCCGTGAATAAAATCTCCGGAATGCCGAAGAAAACTCAAATGCTAAAGCATGTGACTTTTTCTTGCTGTGCATTCCTAACGATTTTGGAAATATATACATATATAATATATATATATATATATATATTATACTATATATATATTATCATATATATATATATCTATTATTATTTATATTATTCAATTTCGCAATTTGACCTTATATGACCTAACTTTGACCATTTATGGTGTCAGATTATGAAAATGGCTCCTACTATCGAATTATAAGTGTACAACTTAAACAACTCATAAAACATGTGTCGCATGGCTTTCGTAGTCCTTTAGCCAACAGTGACCTTTTGTGACCTGTTCTTGACCCCTTTGCTTACAAATTCACTTTTGCTTCATGCGGGAGATTTATTATACCTTTGAGAGCACTTAGTGCAAAAATAGTATCAATCTATGCTTTTAATATCAAATATGGCGCAAAAACTAAAATATCTCAATTCTGACCTTTTACCTGACCTTAATTCGAAATTTTCGCGTATGATTTGGATGCATTTCATTGAGAGCTTTCGATTGCCGCCTTGCGCGTCTCGCTGCGGTTATTAGTTCGGAAGATAACGAGGGTGACAGAATCTGTCCCCCCCAGCGGGGCGCGTTCAGATGGAGACCCGCGACGCGTCTCCATCGCTCCACCGTGGACGAGTCTGCCGGGAGACCCGCGACGCGTCTCCATCGCTCCACCGTGGACGAGTCTGTCCTTCAGATTCCTAGATGCCGACTCCAGGCCACAAAGATGTTGTTCCCCAACCGAGCCGTGACGAAGTGGAATGACCTGCCTCGTGACTTGCGATGATGTAGAAGCATGGCAGCGCTAAAAAAGATCACTACAGCATGGCTTGGCGGCAATTAGAAATGCCACTGAGAAATTGCATTCATTTCTTCTGGCATTGAATTCATGTCATTACTTCTGGCATTGTCATTGTGTGTAGTGTGTAGTGTGTAGTGTGTGTGTGTGTGTGCAGGTGTGTGTGTGTGCGCGTGCGCGTGTGCGTGTGCGTGTGCGTGTGCGTGTGCGTGTGTGTGTGTGTGTGTGTGTGTGTGTGTGTGTGTGTGTGTGCGTGCCAGCGGGTGTGGAAGAGCCATGTATGGAACACCTAAGAACAGCAATACAGAGACCCAGCGCGGCGGGGCGCGGGTAACAGCAATACAGAGACCCAGCGCGGCGGGGCGCGGGTAACACCAGACGACCAATTTATAAAATAATAATTGAGTCTAGAAGGCACCGAAAAGTATATATTTGGTGGCATTCCGTCCCTATATGTATGCTGAATGAACTCTGTAGTGAAAAGTGATAAGACCTGCAGGCTGCGAAAGGAGCTTCGATCATGTGGAGAACTTCTTTCTAAAAAATCACGAGACTTTAAAATCCGGATGTGTATTCTCCAGGAAAAGGACATGTGACAACTCCCAATATACAGCATCCACAATACAATCGCTCAGCAAATGCCAGCCAATCGCAAACCGAGCGCCACTTAGTCACTCAGAGAACAGTTATAGTCAGTCCTACTATACCAGTCATCAAGGCACTCGCACGTGCACGGCTCGCTCCATTTGACATCATGACAATATTAACTGGGCCAGAAACTGCAGCTACTTCCATCCCTTAGCTCAATATTTTGGATACTAATGCTACGGTGGAGGGACGTAGAATATCCAATGAATGACCGCTCAATATTCAGACACTCACACAGCGCATACAAATCCAACCTCTTCCTGCACAGCAACGTTTACTCAAACACACACACACACACGCAAGGCGTGAGAGCATGTGTGATGTCGACACAAACAGATCAACCACCCAGTCATGACAGAACAGCTAGAAATACCTCTAAACTGACGCAAATTTATGTGATAGTATAGGCCAGAACAGGTGAGGCAGAACAAGGCACCAGAACTTAATATAATGACCCTCTCGCAATAGTCTCAGTATCGAGCACGACACGACACGTAACAATATTCGCGGTCCGGGAAGCAACACTGTCATCAAAATACCCAGCCACTCAATGAACCTTGGCCGGTCAATGAGCACCTCACTGATACCGGATCGCTTGTTTCCCCTTGAGCTTGTCCATTTGACTCTGGGTCTGTCTTATCGATAGCAGGTTTGCGAGCTGTTGGTTTGCCTTCCTTTCTTGAATGCGTTCTCTTCGCAAAGCCTTAAGCTCGTGCTTCCTTGCATTTCTTTCTTCTGGGGTTTCACCTTCGTGGCGCACTGATAACATCGAGATCCTGCTTACCAGCGTTTCCTTCCCGAACGAGGATTCCGACCCGATGTCGGAGTCATCTGAGCTATCACCGGAGCCAGCGTCCAGCTGGGCCAGAGCTTTTTTGGTCAGCTTAGGTCTATCGTCTTTAGCCATGCCTTTGTTATCGATCTTTATCTTCGAGTTGTTGGGGGCATCAATGACCTTGGGACAGTTTCTTGTGTTGGAGTAGGTAGACAAGACACTTTCACAATCCATTCGATCTCCTCTCTTCACGTTCTCATAAACGGAGATGCAAACCAGGTCTTCTTTGTCCTCTTCGTTGAATGCTTGATTTCGAAGCGCCACCTCCTTTTCAATTGTGGGCTTCTCTTTTGCCTTTTCGAACTCGTCGGCAAGCAGAAGCAGTTGGTCTGAGTTAGGATCCCATGGACCAGCAATCTCTTCTGTGTCGAGCCCGCCGACTTCCAGGTCCTCATACTGGCCCATGAAATTCTCAAATCTTTCATTGAGAGCCTCCATTGCGACGGTGCTGAGTACTCCTTGACTGGTTGTAGAGTACTCAGTGAACTGCGACTTGGCTTGACGTCTGTTCACCGAGTTGTACACTCCCTCGTCATCAAACTGGTCAGAGTCGTCAAATTCATCACCCGAGGCATCCACTTCGATTTCCTCTTCGCCCTCACTGTCCGTTGCTGCTCCTCCCGCCAACTCGAAGAAGTTGTCCTCCAGCTCATCTTCTGGCCCGGGGGTGAAGTCGTCATCCATGACTTCCACCAGTTCCGACTCGATAGCAGCAGGAGGACCATAATTGGGCACTGCTTTGTTCAGCAGTCCTACCTTCTCTTCAACGTGTGAGGCAAACACGGACGAAGGTAGCTGCAAGGACGGTCCAGCGGACTCCTCGGCAGACGCTCCAGCGGCGGCCTCTGATTCCGGAGGCGCTGCGCCAGTGCGTCTCTTCTTTTTCGCAGCGGCCGCAGATTCGATCCAGACGACATCCTGCTTCTTAGCATGTTTGATGTGCTGCAGATAGTTGTAGTCGTCATCGAAGTATACACCGTATTTCTTCTGGAGCTCCTTCTGCGACGGTTTGGCATTCCCCTTGGATTCGTCGACCTCAGCAAGCACGTGCTGCGGCGCCGAGTCATCAGCGGCCAGAGGATCCCTCTGAGAGCGGTGAAGCACGTGGAACGTCACCGATTTCTCCTTGTCAATGAACCGCTTACGACTCATAGCTTCGTTTCTTGATTTACCGTCTATATGTGTTCTTGAAAAGTCGCAAAACTCTTCAATCTGGAGGCCACTGTGGGAGAACAAGCTTGTTAAATCGGACATTTGTTTTAAAACGTCATTTTGTTAAAGGGTTCATAAGACCTTTTCCACTTTAATGGAGCGGGCAATGTAGTTTGGTACACGAGGCTAAGTTACATTGCAGATTGTAGTCATTAAGCTTGAAAATGTCTAAGTATACCAAAATCACGTTCAAACTTTGTTTGCGTTCCACGCAAATAAGTGCATGTAATTGGTCGGCAGGCTGCCATGGTCAGAGCCGTAGAAATAAAAACACGTCAACCCGTGCCTTTTCTTCCGTATCTCCTGTAATTATTATGGCCATGGGTCCCAAATATCGGACTTCTGGAGCCTAAACTATTGACCCTATCTCAAATCTGAAGACATGATGCAGAAAGAGCGTTTCAAGGACATTTCAGTGCTTTTTAAGGAATGCTCCTAGCTACCTTAGTTACCGAGCTAGCTCTGATTATGTGATGCAATGCCCAATTTACTCGAAATATGGGAAAACTTGACCTGCTTTGACCTCTGGTGACCTCAATATTGAACTAGTTAGCTCAGACCCCCGTCGGTGCGCGGGTTAACCCTATTCCCTGCGGGCGGCCAGAATAACGTTAACATGCGGGGGGCAGATTCTGCCTCCCTCTCCCCAGAGATATCGAGAACCGCTCGGCCGATTTCGATGGGACGAACACCATTCGATTCGTCGTGACAAGATGTGATGTGATGTTAGATGTGAGTTGAGATCCTTTTTGGACCCAGTATTTTATTATTATTTTTTAAATGGGGGGCCAGGGGGAAAATACGTTTTTTGTGTTTTTTGAAAAGTCATTGCGGCCATGTGATTCGACCGATTTTCATGCCAGAAACATTTTTGAGCTTCCAATGTAATGGTCTTTTACATATCAAAGGCGAAAGGCAAAAGACAAAAAAATGCGTACTCAGGGATGCAAAATGGGGGGGGGGATTTTCTGACAAAAATATGTGCTGTTCGCGATTGTTTGGGACGATAGGAACGTCATATGTGGGTTTTGTTGCTGTATAATTGGTTAAATGTAATATACTGAGCATAGGCGGATCCAGGTAAACAACGTGGGGGCACCATTTGCGGAACGCCTTTTATTATCTTGCTAATTTGAAGTGGGCCTAGTTTGACGGAGGATAGTCGCCCTCCCATTTGTATTGTACCCTTGAGTGTGCCTCTGCCCAAAAATATGTATAATCCACTTATATATGATTGTATATAGCATGACATAGTTTCTGACCATTTATTCCACCGGCAAACTACGAAGGAAGTATGCGCCGCACAACCGCATTTGTAACGACCTCCCCAAAACATGAGCCTGGAGCCGCCTCCGCTGGACATATTTTTTTCAAAACTTTGACACAACACGCGTCATTCAATTCGAAGAAGTTTCAAGACGCTACACCTAATGGTTCAGAAGCGGCAGGCGAAAAACTACCGGGGGAGGGGGCGAGAATCTCCGCCCGCCAGGGAATAGGGTTAACCTTCGTCCCGCACTGGGGGGGTGGAACACACCCCTCCTGTTTATCACCTGATAACGAAAAAAACGACGTTCGTGTAGCGCCGCCAATTGGCATAACTATTCATCGATCTTTACGCATATTTTGCGAAAATTCAAAATTACGTGATCGGGTTAGGCAATCACCAGGTCAGGGTCAAGTGACCCAACCTACCAAAAAGTTTGCGGTCCGTGCCATGCCACAGTTTCTAACGGGTCAATTATCAAACTTTAGGAATACATCAGTCTCAGTATCTACAAAATGTGCTATCTCAGAATTTGTTATATCGGGTGACCGGAGGTCGGGTCAATTTGTTTGACCTCCCCATTATAAGTCAATGGAGAAATATTCAAATGCTTTATTTGTCGACGATATCAGTCCATTTCCTTCTGGACCATATGTTTATAATAGGAATTATGCATGATCCAAAGTACAGGCTTTTGCTCAGGGACCCTACGGAATTCTTGAGGTCATCCGAGGTCACCGAAACACCCTTTTCGTCAAAAACTCTAAACATAATGGGAGATAGAGAAGTGTAACTCTTCACCAGTGTGTTTGTCACAGTATGGCGTTATCTTTGTTAGGTAAGAAGTTATTTCCGAAAGTATCTTTTGCCAAAAATCAGCATGTTTTACTTTAATGACCTCTAGAGCCTAAACTATTGACCTGAGGTCAAATTTGAGAACAACTTGGTCGATTGCAAATTTCAATGGCTAGCGATTTTTTTAACATTTGTTTCTAGATAGCATAGTTTCTAAGTTATTTGGGGGTTTCTGAAGCGATGTCCTAAAACTGGAAAATTTGACCTTCGATGAACTCTGGTTACCTGAGTTTTGACATGAGCGAAAAAAAGACCGAAATAGTTTCGAAATTATTTTTGATAACGGTTCGAACAGTGTTTTTTGTTTTGGTCTACGTGCCATAAAAGCCGAGTTAGAAGGGGGTGTTCAAAACACCCCCCCCCCAGTCGGGCGAAGGAAATGCAGAGGCCCAGCCGCCCAGTGGGGCGCGGGTTAAGAAACAGGTCATAGGTCACGGGTCATAGGGAGAAGTTGAACATTTTTAGTTGTTCACAAGTATGGTACTGATGCGCGAGTTACTCCCGAAAAACCGAGGGGTGACATTCAACCCCTGCAATGGCGAGGGGGTGGTGATGAACATGGAACTAAATGAACATCCGCCTCCTATATTAACCGCGCACTGCAGGGGTCGCCGAACACCGAAACTGCAGTCGCAGGGGGGGGGTTGATCCCCCCGTGAGGATCTCGAAAACTACGCAAAACGACAAGCGGAAACGGATTAATAGCTAGACAAGCTCATCGAAAGTATTTCGGTGTTTTCTTGGATCAGGTCACAATTGAGGTCACCAGTGGTCACCAAAGGTCAGATTTGCCGGTTATAGGACTCTTTTCCAGAAATCACCGATTATCTTGGAAACTATGATAGCTGGGAGCAAACGATTTAAGATGCAATCGATGGCTATTGAAATTTGCAATCGCACCAATGTCCTCAAAATTGAGCTCAGATCAATAGGTTCAGGCTCCAGAGGTTCACTGAAAAGGTCAAAAAGACTATTTTTAGCAAAACAGTTTTCATGGAATAGCATTTCACCTTTCAAAAGATAGGGAAATCATTTGACGCCATCGTGTGTCTCGTCTGAGGCGCTTTGAAATTATTACACTGTGACCTGGTTAAGGTCAACTTCAAAATTTGACCTTCAGGCTCAAGGTCATTTTGGTGACCCAGTAGGTCATGTTGCATATGGGGCAACGCGGCCAGACGAGACCAACACAGTGTGTCAACTACTCGTCTCTATCTCTTCTATCCAGAGTTATTAGCAAATCATTCCTGATGACCTCAGATGGACCTCAGATGAACCTTGAGAAGTCATGATGATATGAAAATGATTTGGGCTTAAGGGCCCTTGTAGGAAGGTCACTGAGCAACAATGCACCTTGATCATCTAGTTAATTAGCTGAATTATGACTGATTCTGAAAAAGAATTAGCCTGATCCAATGCATATATTCTGAAAAGGAAGGATTTAATTTCCCATTCGCTTATAATGGGGAGGGTTCAGGAAATGGACCTGACCTTTGGTTCACAGCTACGAACAGAAATTCTCGAGATTATACGAATTGTAAGGTACTGGTTATTCTTATGAAATCCTGCAAGTTTCAAACCTTCGAAAAAACTGTGGCTTTGGCACGAACACAAACATTTTTGAAGGTAAGGTCACTTGACATGGATTTGTGACCTGACCTGAGATGACCTTAAGTCAAAAAAGTTACAAACTGTGGGTAGTTGATGACCAAACAGGTGTGAAATTTGGCGGCGCTGCGCGCCGCCGTTTTTCCGCTACTCGTGAAAAACCTGAGGGGGGAATCATCCCCCATGCAGTGCGCGGGTTAAGGAACGCATTTTTTTACTAAGACGAAGTTTTGCGGATTCAAAGAAATTCGAAACGAGAATTGCAGAAACGAAGAAATAAGTGACGAAGAAATGTGACACGAAATTATGCGGAGAAGAAAACCTACGGACGAAAATCAGCTGACGAAGAAATGCGCGACTTAATATGCCCAGATACGGCCTAACCTAACATACCTGGAAACGGCCCGTGCCCACCCTACCCTCAGACGTTACCTGACATTGAGTGTGATTGCTGCCACCTGACGCAGGCCACCCCAGTCAGGGGCAAATAGCGAGCGCCGAAGCGACTCAAACCTGACCTGCCACATTGAGTGAGGTCAAAATAATAGCACTCTCCTGACTGAGCTACAGGAATGAATATATTATCTACTCATTAGGCTTGTGCTCAGTGGAACAACAGACTTTACTTACTACCATCATGACACCAGCCCTTTGGGACAATATAACAATAAGAGATAGCTTTCACCAGGGGGCACAGCCAGTCCTCCAGAAGGGGTGGGAGGAGGGGCAAGTCAGTCATGGTGCCCCTAAAAAATATTCCTGAATATGGAAAAAATGTGGATTTTGGCCACTTTATTTTGTGAGGCCACTATATTTTTTTAATAACTTTTGATGAGCTGCATTGGCCCAGGATCATCAGGACCCTCAGAGAGACCCCTGAACCAGGCACGTAGCCAGGATTTCGTCCGGAGGCAGCGCCTCAAAAGGGTTGAAACTCTTACCGATCGTTGAAAGGGACAAACAAAACAGATGAAAAGGCACGTTACAGGGATGGAGAATACAGTATGACAAGTATGGCATGAGCCATACCATCTTTTAGGAGCTGGAGTTAGCAGACTGCCATATCAACTTTGGAACCAACGACACCAATTTTGAATCAGCTATACCAATTTCGAATATAGTATAGGCTCAGGACCTGGAACTCATCAATCAATTGCGCCACGGAGCAGCGCATTTTTTTAGTCTTCTGACCTGGATATGAACTCTCATCAATGCGTCGCATTGCGCAGGGTGCGGACCTCTAAAAATGTTATTGTGCGTTTAAAAGTGCGGTAAAAAATGCTAAAGCAAACTATTTTGACCAATCAAAAGCAGCAATATAACACATAAATGCGCGGGGAAATGGCACAATGTGAGGGGAGCTCTTAACTCTGGTAATTGTAATTGTATTTTGTAAGAACATCCAGCATTACACCGTTTTTTTTTCGTGCCTTGAGTCATGGGTGACAGGGTAACCGTAACTAGAAAGCGGATTCAGGAACGAACTCGTACGTATCTACGTGCACTCAGTTTCAACCAGTGTCCTAGGATTGGGAATTTTAGGTTAACTCACCTGTGTGACACGACACCCTACAATAAATAATATTCCACTCCTATTGCCCAATTTGAGGGCTATTTTCCACTCTTTTTCACTTTTGAGATAATTTCTCACTCATTTATTTTAATATGTAAAAAATGGATCAAGTTTTGTTGAATAACAAGACCCACCTGACCATGGTTAAATGCTTGAAAAAGGTTCTTTTTTAGATATAATTTTCCACTAATTTTCCTGATTTTCAGTCTGAATTTTCCACTCTGCACCCTGGCTCTGAAGCAATCCTAGGACACTGGTTTCAACAATAGTTAATTTCACTCACATTCTGCACCCGCCAGATGCCTTCGGAGACGGGATGTAAAGGGCCCTCAGAGAAACTGAAGAGCTTCGAAGCCAACCCAGGGGTCTCTTGGGTATGTCCAGGGCCAATTGAACCCACCCAGGGGCCCAAAAAATGTCCAGGTACCTCGAGCATGTCCAGGGGCCCATTGAGCTAACTTAGGATCCCTAAAACCTCTCAGGGGCCATTAGAGTATGTTCAGGGGCCTCTCAAACTTGCCCTGGGGCCCATTGAGTCTGTTCGACAAAGCAGTCAGCGCAGTCCCTTGCCAGGTCGTAAGGA
>VOPJ01014535.1:0-10759 GCA_014673585.1 Semibalanus balanoides | reverse complement strand
CTGGAGTAAACAGTACCAGGGTGTTGTGCTGTCGGCCTATTTCTACGGCTACGTCGCCGCGCTGGTCGTCGGTGGCTGGATCGCCGACAGGTAAGGGGAGCCTCGTGCTGAGTGGTGACGTACATACCACTCAATTTATCATTTCTAACACAATGCGAAGAAACTACTTCATTAGATGTCCAGCTGACGTGAACCGCATGTGAGAGATGCTGTGCCAGGTTTTTCACATCGACAGTTTTATAGACATGTTTGGTATTACAAATGGTCATTATTTGTATTTAGCAATATTTATCCCTCCCTCCCCCTCTCCTAGTCAACTCAACTGTGAGTTTTGTAATTGACGAACGCGTATGCCCAGTGGGGGATCACTCATCACACAATTTTAACCCGCGCCCGGGTGGGCCTCCGAGACAACTTCGCCATGGTGTGTGTGTGTGGGGGGGGGTCAAAATGACCCCCCCGTCTAACTCGAAAACGAAGAGAGATAGAAAGACGCGGAAAAAAACGTTTGAAAGCTTTCAACGTGTACATTCGAAGTTACAGAAGCCATTTCTAGCCAATGTCAATATTGAGGTCACCAGAGGTCATCAAAGGTCAAATTTTACAGTTTTTGGACTTCGCTTCGAACAACCCCGGTATATCTCGTTGAGCGAGATAGCTAGGAACAAACGAAAAAAAAAACAATCGAAAGCAAACTAATTTGCAATCGCCACGGGGTTGTTCCTAAAAAATTGAGCCAGATCAATGGTTTAGGCTCACAGAGGTCATCGAAGTCAAAATGGCAGTTTTTGGTTAGATTTTGATTTTCCTTTAATAACTTTGTATTTAAGAAAGATAAAGCAATGACTTTAACACCATCGTGTCGTCTCGACAAGGCGTTTTGAAAATATACAATGTGAACTTCAAGGCCAATTTCAAAGATTTGACCTCAGGTCAAGGTCATTGTCATGGTAGGTCATGTTGCATATGTGGTCGATGCGGCCAGACGAAGAGAACACAAGTGTGCAACCGATCGTCTCTATCTCTTTTTTATCAAAAGTTATTAGCAAAATCATTGGCTTGATGACTCAGATTGACCTCAAATTGACCTTGTAAGCACAATGAGCAACAAGCTGCACCTTGATAATCCAGAACGAGCCAAAAAACATGATTCTGAAAGAATTAGCTTGATCAGTCCGTATATTTTCTAATTGGAAGCAGTTTGTTTATTTCCCCATTCACTTAAATGGGACAGAAAATGACCTGACCTAGGTCACCGATAACAACAAATCCAGACTAACAAGTTTAGCGTACTTTAGTCGATGAAATCCTGTAAGTTTCAAACCTTTCGAATAAAAACTGTGGCTTTGGCACGATCACAACAAAATGTTTTGATCGGTGCCAAAGCCAGAAAGAGCAAGGTCACTTAAAGTGACCTTGATGACCTGACCTGCCGATACATGAAGTAATTTTTTTTTGTCAAAGTGTGGGAAATTGATGTTCAAACAGCTATGCAAATTTTGCGGCGCTTGCACAGCCGCCGGTTTCCGCTATTCTGGAAAAACCTCAGAGGGGGGGGGGGTCAAAATGACCCCCACCAGGGCGAGGGTTAAGTGGGGCGGAAGCAGCAAGTGTGTGTGTGTGTGTGTGTGTGTGTGTGTCTTTGGGGGGCAATCCCATAGGGCTAATGTTAAAACCCTGTGAATCTGGGGCGCCAAACTCCGGTCGGAGTGATCATGGGGGTCGCCCTCCCCAAGATACCCGCTCCCCCAGTGGTGACGCCCCTGCGTGTGTCAATACATTCTTTTACCGAGGGTTGTGTCATTGGCCAGGTACCCGAGCCACAAGGTGGCCATCTGCAGTGCCTTCCTGCAGTGTGTGCCAATGCTGCTGATTCCGGAGGCCACCCGCCTGTACCCCTGGGCAATCATCGTTCTTCGAGTGCTCCAGGGCATCGCAGCGGTCAGTCTCGTATCAAACATAGGACTTATGATATGTTCTACATAGAGCATGTTATATGTTCTCCGAAATCGAGTTACGCACTCCCCTGCCAGATGATGATTTTGAATTATAGAATTTGATGTGTTTCTTTTTACCATTCGGACTTGAGCAGCGTTGATGAAGAATTGGTAGAGTTAGCTGGACTGAGTTTGTGAGGTTCGGATGTGGTTATTAGATATGCCTTTCAGTGTCGTACTCTGCATCGGATTGATTTATCATTTTTAACATTGGAATTTTGGAGCACGAAACAATTGGGAGTATTGAATATCTTGGAACAGTTATCATACTATTAATATGATTTTATAAAGAAATTACTAGTAACCTAAAAATAATACATTAATCTAGGGTCAAAATATTAAACAATATAATTTCGGTCCAAGCTTAATTATTTACCTAAAGGTTACTGTTTATTTTTGTTAATTGTGTCGCACTTGGAGTTTTTTCTTCTTAGAACAACTCTGATTTGAATAATAATAAAACACATAGTTGTTTTGTTCAGACGTCAAACAGTACGCGCTGTGTCAGTGCGTCGTTGTTTCGTCCTTCTGTCGACATCCACGGGTGTCCACTTCCTCCTGGCCTCTTCTACTGGAGGTGTTCTGTTCTGTTCTGTTCTGTTCTGTTCTATTCTGCTCTATTCTGTTCTGTTCTGTTCTATTCTGTTCTATTCTGTTCTATTCTATTATGTTTCTATTCTTGTTCTATTCTGTTCTATTCTGTTCTATTCTGTTCTATTCTGTTCTATTCTGTTCTATTCTGTTCTGTTCTGTTCTATTCTATTCTGTTCTAGCGTCTCGACCAACCACTCTGTGCACCGCTGTCGGCTCACTAGCCGAGCTGGAATGTGACCGACCGACCAAACCTGCCAGTCTGACGTCACACTCTGTGCACCGCAGTCAGCGTTCTACCCGAGCTTCAATGTGATCGTGCGCAACTGGTCGGCGTGCGGCGAGTTCGCTCTGCTCTTCTCTGTGGCCTGGAGTGGCGGCTACCTGGGCAGCGCCAGCGCCTTTCTGGTCAGCAGCCGCCTCTGTCAGCTAGACTGGGACGGAGGCTGGCCGATGGCGTTCTATTTCCCCGGTGAGTCGCCCGCTCGGTTTCGTTTAGCGAACTTGGACGGGTCAGCCGCTCACACGCTGTTTGGTGGACGTGGAAGGATGTGCAGTGAGCGCGCTGGATGTATTCTGCTGGGTGGTATCATAGGGCTTCAGCGCGCTGCAACCGCTACAGTTATGTGGTGCACTAGTAATCAAAACACTTCTGGGTGGGCAAAACACGTGATGCGGTAAACAAACTGAGGAATACGCAAAGATAAAAAACATGACATGCCTACAGAAACAAAAGATAAACAGAAGTAAGCGAAAATGTGTAGAGTTTGGAATATGTTTGTTGATCAGAAATTATAGGTAATGTGCGGCCGTGGCGATACAAATCTTTCGATTTTTTGCGCGTATAAAAGACAATTTAGCTTGTGTATCAATATTTTGCTACTCATTGTATATTGCATAGAGATGAAGGCTCAATAAACAAACAATAATTCAAAACAACAACTCCAACGGTTTCAAAATAACATAAGTCACTGCTTTGTGCACAACCGTTCCATGTCTGTGTTTGATCTACCAGCACCCGGTGTCTGTTACAGCGCTTGGTTATGGCCACATGGGCTTTCCTCGCCTGTCTGTTCATCACTTGAGGTCCTCCTGAGGATACGGTTGTTACAGCGGCTGGTTTATGGCCACATGGACTTTCCTCGCCTGTTGTTCATCATGCAGTCTCCTGAGGATCACCGGTTCGTTTCAGCGCTGGTTATGATCCCCCACTGGGCTTTCGCTCGCCTGTCTGTTCTCACGGAGTTCCGAGGTCCGGTTCTGCTTACAGCGCTGGTTATGGCCACATGGGCTTTCCTCGCCTGTCTGTTCATCCTGAGTCTCACTGAGGATCACCGGTTCTGTTTACAGCGCTGGTTTAATGGCCACGTGGGCTTTCCTTCGCCTGTTCTGTTCATCACTGAGTCTCTGAGGATCAACGGTTTGCATCAGCTGCAGAAAGAAGTCTCTGGCTGCCCAGCCACATATGCATATACTCTGGACAAGAAAAGGTAATTTTTTTCACCTTCACTACGGGCGTAAATCGAACGTACCGTAGGAAGCATTGTTTTTTTACGAGACATCGTACTGTTGTTTCACCAGGATAAATATCAAAAACACATGTATCATTAAACTCTGGTAATTCAAAATATTAAAATATTAGCTCTGTCTGATGTTAGGTTCAAACCAGAAATGCGCCCTTGCGTAATTTTTAGCTGTCTTTTTGTATGTGCAGCCGAAGCTCAACTCCATCTGGACGCTGCTCTCCAACCTACAAGTGTGGATCATCATGCTCAGCTACTTTGCCACCAGCTGGTTCTTCGCTTCACTGAACATCACTCTCCCGATGTTCATGAAGGAGGGCTTCGACTTCGACCTATCGGAGGTAAACACAGTTACACCGTTCGTCTTTCTCGAACATAGACGTGTGAACAGGGTGCCATGGACCTCTCACTCTTTCGACCAACATTTTGGTTTACATCTTTTCTTCTGCTTGGTGAAGCAGATTTGTGATGTCAAAAGGTGAGTCAAGGCGAGAAGAGCACAAATCTGCAATGACGTCATGCATAGGGGTTTGGTTTTCTCTCAAGATGAGATCAAAGTTGCACTGCCCGCTTCCCTACTTTGGTGACGTTCCTTCATCCCTGTTCTCAAAGGTCTTTTTTATTCAAAATCCGAGTAAACGTTGGTTCGCTCGAACAGGTAAGGTGAGCGCTGAAGACTTACACACAGCCGTATACGTTAGCAGAAATTGTTTTTATTCGAACCAGACTGTAACAATAAATATATAATTATCCTTGTTCATATTTATGACAGCAAACTAACATATTTGTATAATCGGACCTTTCCATATTGTTGTTAGTAAAGTCACCGACTACTACGGCCCATGAATGCCCAGTATGCTACCAGCAGATTTAAAATATATAATAACCTGTGTTTTCTTTCAGAATGGGTTTGTGTCGGCCCTTCCAAGTCTGTCAATGGGCGTCATAGTGATAGTCGGAGGCAATTCGTTCCACTATCTGCACGTTAAGAAAGGCGTCAGCACAACCAACTCGCGCAAAATACTTTCGGTGATCGGTATGTTAGAACTATCACTTCAGTTTTGTCCTAAGGCTATATGTTTTTTTGGGCAAGTTTATTTTATTGGTGCTTGGATGAAGGGATTTTTCGTTTTTTACATTCTGTCATATTGTCAAATAATCTACCGTCTGTCCGACATGTCACGTGTCGTCTGTTCGACATGTCACGTGCCGTCTGTTCGACATGTCACGTCTGCGACATGTCACCTGCCGTCTGCCCGACATGTCACGTATCTGTCCGACATGTCACGTGCCGTCTGTTCGACATGTCACGTGCCGTCTGTCCGACATGTCACGTGTCGTCTGTCCGACAGGTCTGCTGGTGCCAGCCGCTTGTATGATTGCCGTTATCAGTCTGCCGGCCAGTCAGCGCATCCTGGGAGTAATACTGATATCCCTCGCGCAGGGACTTTCGAGCATCGTCATCGGCGCAGGTTCGAATCCCGGCACGGTCGTGGTTTTGTCAATGACTCAACAGTACGTTATCTGAGAGTCAGGCGGTAGTATTTCATAGGTCTTTCCTAAAAATAAAATCAGTGTCGCTTTTATGATAAACCTAAATAGTAAATAACATATTCAACTATCAACATAATATCTATAAGCACTCGCCCGGGTAGCGGGGGGGGGATGCCACCCCTTGGTTTTTCCAAAATAACTCGCGTAGTTATCAACCGTTCGCAATGAAACTTTCCGCACCAAGCTTTTGAACAATATGACACCTACCCTGGCAATTTCGAACTTCCAAATTTCGTGACTTGTGACCTATGATCTGTTTATCAAGGTCATGTCAGGCGCAACTGGCGTCCCGTAGTATCGATCCTTGTTACATGTGCAGTTCCCGAGTGTTTGTTGTTCAGGAGCATATGCAAAGGTGTTTCCAAGTGACAGTTGTGGCTTCCGCTGAGATTGTGACCTCGACTGAGCTTTTCTAAGGTTAACTGAAGTCACTGACCTCCGATTACCTCAGATGACTTTTTTGGGGCTTCTGGCCGTTTCTTGGACAGTTTGTGACGCTGATATCAAATCTTGGATCCATTATACATAATTATATGTTCCACTGGGGTCATGCGCTACCACATGTCAACCGAAGTCACTGACTTCAGATAACCTGGCATGATCTTTTTGTAATTTGGCAGTTTGCAAGTCATTTTGTGACGCTTATTTCAAATTTGGCATGCATTAAGCATATCAAGATGTTTCTTCACCATATTGGCTCAATCATTATTCAATTTTCACACATTTACGATTTGTGACATTTGTGTTATTGGCATGACCTCAGAGGTCACCTATTGACCCAGGACCTTTGAATACGATATAAATGGCCTCCTCTTGTCACAAGCAACACGCTCGTTTTTTAATCAAAGCTCTAGCTTAATTAGGGGAAAAGCGCCAAGGAGTACCAACCCCATTTCCCCCTAACCGGACACGCAGTGATCTTGCCCTACACGGGCGAGGGTTGATGGTTGCAAGAGCCAGTTCTATGAGCATCCAACATAAATTAATCCTGCTTTTGATGATAGGATAACAAATACGTTGAATGATAATTATAATTATGTGCGTAATTTGCATGGAATGGTTGAATACAAATCGAATAGAGGTACAAAACGGGATAGCCATTGTCAGTCTCAAGCGCGGGTGTCGTGCAGTACATCAGCTATTCGTCATTGAACAGGCCATGCGACATAAGTTGTCATTTTTGTGACGTCACCTGATGTTCCCCAGGTCCGGTATCGGGCGCCGCTGACATCGCCCCGCAGTACATCGGCTTCATATGGGGCCTGGCCTCCTCGTTTGGCAACACCACCGGCTTCCTGTCACCTCTCATAGCGACGGCAATGACGCCAAACGTGAGTCGGCTGGACGCCTTCTGTGAGCTGCTCCCGTTCGCATGGTTTGTGCCAGCAGTGGTGGAGACAGAAGGCAACACAATGGCTGTTTTCGGAGTCAGTCGGCAGATTTTGATTCTTTCTGCAATTGCCAGATGGTTTAAAACAAACCATCTTCAGGAAAAATTGCTTAGATTTTCTTGTGAATCAAGGAACGGGTCAATGTGTCACGAAAACTATTGTGTCAACTGCCAAGTCTCGGCCGATTTCAGTTTCAAAGAATATAACCTCTTTTGCTCCCTTTAGATCTATCAATCTGTGTCTGTGTTGTCGATCTCACTGCAGCAGGTAATCCAACACCGTACGAACTCTTCACAAATATGTACTGCCTTCTGTGTGAGCGTCCTCTCAGTTTGACAAGCAGACCGCGTTGTTGATCAGCTGCCCTTGTCCTGATTACAGGGAACGCTGCAGGAGTGGTGCAACTTCTTCATCATCTCCATCGTGCAGCTCGTGCTGCTCTGTGTACTGATTGTGTGGAAGTGGAAGTCGGAGATCCAGCCGTTCGCGAGGTCTGAGCATCTAGTGGAGCGTCAGAAGAGCCATCGCCATCCCGACATCGTCGTGGCGCTGGAGGAAGTCAGCTAATCGTCGGTGACCAGACCTGGATTCGATGCGAAGTGGCGACCTCGGCTGCCCGCAGAAATGAGTCGCCTGTATCGGCATCTTGGCTGGCGGATTCTCGGCTAGTGGATTCTCGGCTGGCGGATTATCGGCTGGCGGATTCTCGGCTGTCGGATTCTCGGCTGGCGGATTCTCGGCTGGCGGATTCTCGGCTGGCGGATTCTCGGCTGCTGGATTCTCGGCTGGATGATTCTTGGCCGGCGCAGACACATGGTCCAATTGAAAGAGTGGTGTCCGTGGTCACGACGTATCAATTATAATGTCCAAATTAACCCAACACAATGCGTTACCAGCGGGGGGGCTGGAGGGGCCAGCCCTCCCCCAGGATAGCTCAGCCCATGATAACCAGGATTTTAACAGCACTATGAGAAGGGCGCAAACACCTGCACATATATACATGTTTGAAACCTATAGGGCTATATAGCTCATACAAAAAAAAAGCTCTACGAGTACTACACTTCCCACACGGCACACATTCGGTGCTTATCTCGATTCAAGAGAGCTTCGCTTACGCCTGGAGAAGTAAGCAAAGTACCCTGCTATGTCGCCTAGGTCGAGCCTAATACCATTATATCTATCCCTATATGAGTACTTCGTCAAGCACTTCATCCAATATAGTAGCCTACGGGTACTAAATATGTAGAATCATATAGGTTCTTGCGCCCAAAATCAGAACCCGTGGAGTACTAGCACAAAAGGGTACTGCAGAATGCTCTGGATGGTCACACATTCAAAATGTTGTGGTGACGCCCCTGGACCCACCCAAGGTTAAACCGTGAGTTACTGAGGGCTATATATTCTGTAACGTAATGTACTGGAGGGGGGTCTATTTTTAGCCCCCCTGATCTCCGAAACTACTGTACCGATCTCAAAAATTAAAATGGCATTCGAAAGCCCTGACAAATTTGTCGAAGGAAACCTGATAGTGTTCACTTTAGAGTCACTGATGACGTCACGGATCACGTCAAAGACACAATGTTTGACAGTGTCATCAAAATCCGATAGATGGGATTGTAGCGCAAAAATGCGGTATTAAACGCATAAGCAGTTGATAAACCGATATGATTAGTTATATGACACTTCTAAGTACCATTCTAAGCTGTTGATGACCTTGGGTCATGTCAACGTCAACCGATGTCACGAGGTCAAACTGCAGATTACGGTTATTAGGAGTTGTAACAAATGTTTATGGGTTCGTTTTTCGACAACGCAAAAAATGACCATAAATGATATACCTATTGTTTTTTCCATATAAATTTAAGCAAAAAAAAAACAAAAAAACATAAATGTAATTTGTATGCATGGTAATGCATGCGAATCAATACGAAGGTTGTCGAATTTGTCTTTGAAAGGCCACTTATCAGCCATTTGTGAAGATATTGACTTAACACTTGCTATACATATTGATTGGAGTCTTTGAAATCATATTTAATCCGGTTTTAATAATTGTTAAACAAAAAAATAGTGCTTTTATTTTCAAAACCATGAATTTCAGGACGAATTCACAAATCTGTGATAGCAGTTTGATAGCCGAGTTTATCATCTGTTATTTTGTATATAACACTCGAATCAATCTTAAACAGTGTACTTTTGACAGCGTTTTCCACAAACCATTATTTTTCATGAAAAATCGTAGAACATGACGTCATTCTGACGTAATTTTCGGTTGACTGATCGTAGCATCATATTTTTCCTTCAGCCAATATTTGTAACATTGATGTGTGAAAAGGTACTGCACGCTTGGTGACATAAAGCCGTTGGCTTAGGAGATATTGCAAACTGGCGGGAGGGGAACTATAAATAGTCCCCCCCCCCAGTATCTCGCGGGTTGATATGCAGTGAGGCTGTTCGGAGCCTGGAGGAGGAGTGGATGTGATGTATACATATGTCTGTTCTTACATGCTATTTAACATACACATGTCCATTGTACACCTCTAGAATCTGCAAGGATCGGGTACGAATCCCTTTTTTTAGTGCGGCCATACATCGAATGAGCCATACGGCATTCGCTTTTGTACGGCTTATATTTGTTGCCTTTGGTGATGTTAGGTTAATGCGTATTTCAATCAAATGGATATTGAAATAAATCTGTAAAAAATAAAAAAGAGTCAAGAAGTTTATTTCCTGAATTCCATTACGGGAAGACAAATGATCAGTTTCTTCCACACAGATAATCGTTGTCTACCACTCGTCAACCGTTACAGTGCCTGCTCCTCATTTGCTTTTTCTACGCTTGTTCCCGTTTCTCCTACCGATCTTTCCCGTGCCTGAACCACACGTAAATACGTGTGTCATTCCCGAACCTTAGTGGAGATAACTCTGCTTATCGTTATACGTAACAAACACCAAATTCATTGTACGACACAAGTATCTGGCACTAGCAGGATTATGCCATTCAGTACCTACTTGTATTTTCGGCAAAAAAAAGACCAGTGTCCACATAGTATTTCAACCAGAGCAGTAGTTCTAAGCGGTAAGGGTATAGTTATTACTTACTCCGCCCCCTCCCCTTCGATAACCAGAGTAGTTTGTCGCCCCTTTTCCACTGCAATGCACAAAATGCTGCATTTCCCGGATTCAAGCTATGCGGTACAGCATATCTTCAGGCGTTCACTACTAGTGCCATCTAGGGACGAATAATAAGTGAAACATGTGGGCATGTGTGTGTGGGGGGGGTGCGTAGTTGATAATAATCGAAAGTAATGTTGTCAGCGTATAACAGCAACACAAACCTAAGCCATAACACGATTGGTGACCGGGATCGACCTGGTAACCTCTGCTCCCGGAATGACCCCGGTCCCCGCGCCGGTCCCCGCCACACCGCAGTATTAGCGCCAAGTCTGTTACAATTTGGTAAAAGTTAGTAATTCAGCTTACAGTGAAAAAATTTAGTGATGAAAAGAAGGTCATGATGCATGTTGGATCATACGTAAAGAAGAAAGCGATAAAGACAAGCAAACCAATTTTAGAAAGCCAAGGTGAATACAGAAGGAATCTAGACGGGCAGTGGCGGCACGCCCATTAAAGGGAATAGTTCACCTTGAAAGTTGTCTTGCAATTCAACCATACGGTGCATCTTGAGCTCAAAACTACGAATATG
>VOPJ01014534.1:0-12563 GCA_014673585.1 Semibalanus balanoides | reverse complement strand
TGCTTTCAGGAAAATTGCTGACAATTATGACGCATGAGTATCACTCTAACGCGAATTACGAAGCCGCATTAGCTTAAAACTAGCTTTAAATATGTCGCGTCTGTCGCGTCTGTCGTGTCCGTCGTGTCCGTCTGTCTGTAAATATATTTTCTTTATTTTACGAAATTTTAAGCGTGCTTTGCAATCGTCTTATCGCGAGCTTTCGATCGCTGCTTCGCGCTCTTCGCTATGCCTATTGGTTTGGGAGATATGTGTGGGGGGGGGGCAGAATTTGCTCTCCAGGTGCTCAGCTGAACTTTTGGAAACCTCCCCTGAAAATTTTGATTTTATTGCACTTGCATTGACTTTTAGTCATTTCAATATTATCATTGCTGATGATGTTGTGTTTCAGATGCCAAAGAAATCAAGGCGCCGTTTTACTGCTCACCGACACACAAGACCGCGGGTGAGCTTTCATAGAAAACAGGTAGTGCTTGAACCCTATTAGTGGCAGGGATCTTTTTCGTCCTACACCAATATTGCCAGAATATTGTCAGTAGCCATGGTCAACAGATGTTTTTCTTGGATACCTTCAGTCACCAGTGTTTAGGTTTGTTATTTTTCGCAAGCCATGGTAACACTTGTCTAACTTCAGCTTGTTTAAATTGTGCAATTCTATTAACAGCTCTAGATAAACTTTATTGTATACATGTTAAGACTATAGTCATCACTACTTTGGGCTACGTTCTGTCAAGTATTTGGTAAAACTACTCGTGTCGAAGCCTTTTGTATTCCTCAACAGTGAGTTCCATCGAAAGATCAACATTGCACCATGCCATGTACCTAATACATTTTTGAAGATGAAGGTCTCAAACGATGATTATCGTTGGATATCATTACATTGTGATTTTTGTTTTCACAGCTTTTTATCGTCGATGAAATTATCGCTCATCGCAAGAAAGCAGGCGGAGAGGAGACTGAGTACCTTGTCAGATGGAAGGGCTATGACCACGAGTAAGTCGCCGCAGCATTGGGCCTTTGACCTTGTCCAACAGACAAGGATAATGAAACAAATGGGATAATTTAAAATAGCTTGTACGGGGTAAGCCAAAATTATGACTTTTTAAACATATATAGGTTTATTGATTTATCGATCAGTTTATTGCAAATATCAGTATATGATCAGTTTATCACAAGTGCTCTTTGCTCGTGAAATCTCAATTAAAGGGAATAGTTCACCTTTAACATAGGGTTTTGAGTTGAGATAGCCAAGTTGTGCGCTTCAAATGGCTTGAAAATTGACTATGGGTGAAACCGCTTTGATCAGTTAAAAAGAAACCTCTTAATTATTTTTAATATCAGTCCTAAAAGTCGTGTACCGCAGTACCCGGTAAACTCCAATCGCTGATGGTGCTGTTATTTTTGCTTGATCATAGACGCATGGATATTGACGTAGAGAGATCTGACTACGTAGAGATGACGTAAGACTTTGGGAAAAGTGTTTGATAGAAACACATAGTGCTGGACTGGACATGAACATATTGTTTCAGTATCCCATTCCCTGGATTGCAAGAATAAACTTTGCGAGGATTTATCGTGATTTTGATGCTTAAATCGTATATAAAACGTTATTCTCAGCAATATTCTCAGCGAAATTATTCAGACGTACCTAGTCTTACAGATGGGCCGAAATCCGTCTCTCATCTTGCTTGTTTCCTCGCATTCATGGGTTTCAGGAATAACTCCTGTTTCACTGCACTGATAATGCAAAAGAATACACTGCTAATTTGTCGTAAATGAATGCATGGTATAGGCTAAGTTGAAATATTTAACACCACTTCCAACGTCCATAGATGAACCACGGAAACTTCTTCTTGGATAAACACAAATAACGGCAAAGAATATTTCAATGTGACTTATTCCAATAACGGTTTACCGTCGGCGATAATGACAAATAAAATAAATGAATAAGACACGTGAATTTGACAATTCGAATTAATCTCCGTGGTTCTAAAAGCGTTGCATTTTCTCGCATTTTCAACAAGTTATTAGGCAAGTACTGTCTTGTATGCGCCATGATCCCTCAAAATCGATGACGTTTTGATGACATACGTGCTTCTAAGCAAGCTGATTTCGCTTTACTTAGAGGAACATATATGAATTATCACCAAATAATTTACATTTTAATTTGCTTTTTTCCGCGTACATATAGGTTGCTTTGACTTACTAGTAATATGATACTTATTTCTTGCTTCTCTTCATCATTTCTGAGCTTTTTCTCGTTTTTTTTTCAAGGTGAACTATTCCCTTTAATGGAAATTTGTGTGCAATCAATTTTATTGTAAAATGATTAGGTGAAACAGAGAGAAAAAAGTAATATACTCAATCAATGATGCTCAAATTTACCCGCCCCAAAAGCTCAGTGGATAGAGCGCTGGCATCCCGGTAGTGAGAGCCCGGGTTCGAGACGCTCCGGCGCTCGATATTTACTCCTGACGGGGATGGCCTGCGTTTGGTGGCAGCAGCCACGGCCAGTAAGTCAGTGAATGGGGCGGGGCGGGTCCGGCTATGTGGGCACGTTAAACTTTCCAACTAAACTCTGCCGGCTACCCGGAATTTCCCGATCGGACGGTAGAGGTCAGGACCTGCGCAACAAGCTCTGCTTAGCGCTGGTTCTGAGCTCGCAAAGCCTTCCATTCAAAGGGTTCGGATTTTTTTTTAATATGGTTCTCTGACATTAGCACAACGCCATTTCGGTACATTATCTGAGCCCAGAGAGGCACCGGGCCGCAGAAGGATCCCCCGAATAGCAAACGTTCATGGCTAAGAGATATGTAGCGGACGAAGGTAAGGCCGGTCGGAGAAATGAGGCACTGGCACCCGATCAATCCAACGAATCACCACAAATCGACAAATGTTTCTGTGCCGTGCCTAGCAAATGAAAATCAATTCAGTTAGTCAATTCCACTCGTTACTTCACAGAAACTGTGTGGAAGTCTGAAGCCACATACATACAAAATGCCTCTTTGTAATCTTGCCCAAAACAAGTGACAAGACGGACAGAGGTCAAATAAAGTAAAACAATGTATTTATTATTTATTGTACATCGTGGGATTTTCCCCTCTAATGAACCGAGGTCCGGGGGCTATTCATTATCCTGAGTCAAGAACGTGGGATGCATACAAAAAGTAGATAAAATAACATTCACACGCACATATTCACACTCAGGTACATAGCCAATAGTCATCGTTGTACTACTGCGTAGGTAGCAGTCGCTGCTTCAGCTTTCGTTTGAATGACGCCACTGAGACGGTTGCAAGTTCGGTGGCAGGTCATTGTACAGTTTGGCCGTGCGATAGACAAACTGAAGCTTGCCCGCAGCAGAGCCGTTGATGCGAGGCAGACAGAGCAGATGGTCCTGCCTAGTACTGCGCACACGATCAGCACGCTCTTGGTTCGTATAGAACTGCGAAGCCAAACACTCAGGTTGACTAGTGAGACGGATCCGATGAAGTGAGGTCAAGGTCTGGTGATAAAATAAGTCCGCAGACGTTAGCCAGCCTAGCTCTTCCCTGGCAGCCGAGATGCGGTCGAACTTTCTTTTCCCTGAAATTACGCGAGCTGCAAAGTTAATGATTTTTTGGACTGCTGCGATATTTTTAGCCGAACCATTTTCATAAACAGTGGGCAGTACCGAACGTGAGAAAACACCAGTGCGGATACGATGAGGGGCAGGATTTCATGTGGAAGCTGGTGACGTAGCTGAGCTATTCCGGCCAATATGCCAATGCATTTCTGGCTGACAAAGGTGACGTGGGAGTCCCAGTTAAGGCAGCGGTCGAATATGACCCCCAGATTCCTTGCCTCACTGCACGGAGTAAGCGTGACGTCACGAAATTTGACAGTAAATTCCGGTAGGGTGCGGAGATTTTGACTCGTGCCGATCGGGAGTAGTTCAAATTTAGTTTCGTTCACCTTCAGACCATTTGCACGGAAATTGTCATCCAGTGAGGCTAGGACAGATTCTAGACGGGCGATGAGACCGGGCAAGTCAGATTTAGGGCCAGAAACGAGAATTTGGTTGTTGTCGGCGTTCTGAACAACAAATGCTCCAGCTGCGTGAAGGCTGAGGTCCTTTGTGAAGAAAGTGAAAGCAGGGGTCCCAGTGAGGATCCCTGGAATACCCCTTGGTTGTTAGGTCGCGGGTTCGAAATCTGCTTGTTGTTGGCCGAATCGGTGAAACTCACGCTTTAAGTGTGCCCGGAGATATAATTTTCGAACCAGCTTGTCTCGGTGCAGTAAAGCTGCAATTTGGATATCATTTTGGAGTGACTGATGACGTCAAACCCCTTACTCAGATCAATCAGGCAAATCATTTAAATTTTGCTCTGATCCATGGTAGAGAGCGTGCGGTCCGATATGCTGAGAAGGATAGTTTCCGTGGAGTGGCGCGGCCTGAATCCGTGCTGGGTTGGAGTCAGAAGGTGGTTGGTAGACATAAATTTGTGGAATTGGATCTGGACGAATTTTTCCACGATTTTGGAGATGACCAGAACTAGTGAAATGGGTCGGTAGTTGGACGGGTTCTCGGAGTCACCCGACTTGAAAATTGGATGGACGAGGGAATGTTTCCAGGCAAGTAGGATTTCGTTACGAGTGATGCTTGCGTTTATGATATGCAAAATAATGGAGCCGATGACGTTAAAAGCCAGTTTAAAAACACGAATGCAGAAACTGTCAGGCCCACAACAAGTATTGACAGAGGTCAAAAAGGTATTGCATGACAGCAGGGGCCTGCTGTCATGCAAGACTCTGCCGCCACCCGGCCTGCTTCCGTCATCCCAGACCAGCCTCCGCCCTAAACAGATCAACCTCTCTCGCTTTCTGGCAAGCCCCGCTGTCATGCCAGACTCTGCCGCCGCTAAGTCTGCTTTCGTCATCCCAGACCCGACTCCGCCCTCACCTTGCAAGCCTCTGCCGCTGACTGGCAAGCCCTCACTCAGAGGTAAAAACGATTGAGACTCTGTCTCGCGACAAATTTGTTTAAAATCACATTTGTCTGACGGTTCAAGCGGGACAAACCTTCTATTCGGCATCTGTGTCTCATCTTACTTCTTCCACGAGGGAATTGTATCTCAGTTCAAATTGCATTTTTACCTCTATCCCCGCTGTAATGCAAGACTCTGCCGCCGCCCGGCTGGCCAGACCAGCCTCCGCCCTCACCATGCCAGCCTCTCCCGCTGTCTGGCAAGCCTCGCTGTCATGCTACTGCCAGATTCTGCCGCTGCCATGCCTCCCTCCGTCATCCCAGACAAGCGTACACTCTCACCAGGCAAGCCTCTGCCGCTGTCTGGCAAGCCCCGAGTCTGAAGATTGAACAGTCCGCGGGAGCATTCCCCGGGTAGTTTATGGGAAATGTGCAAACGTTGCATTACCGGCCTCTACTATCGCCAGAGCTGACCCGAAAGTTTTATCTGTTGCGATACGTCGAGGAGATTGCGACACTTCATATCCATAACAGCGTGGAAGAGTTGAAACATGCTATCGAGAGCATCATCATCTGAATTCCCATGCAAACATGCGTGGGAGTGGCCGAGTGGGCCAAGCGTTGGCATTAATGCTACATGACCAAAAACAAAGGTCATGTTGAAGACGCATAGGGTAGATAAGGCTTATCACGAAACAAGACTGAACGGGTATACTACATTTTCATGAATTTAGCTATGTTGGCGTTTTAATTAGTTTTGTAACTACCAGTTGCAAAGTTATAGTAAAAACAAAATAGTCGCTTAATTTTGACTCACCCTGTAAACGCTTAAATTGCCAACGTTATTTGTGGATGGAAATAGCTCTCCAACACAGTACGGCATTGTGTACTACTAAAGTAAAATGTTCGAGTTTACTCGGAAGCAAGTTATGTATGCTTTTGCCTACCGTGAGTTAGAATAAATCGAACTTCTTGTTAATTTGAAAAACTTCTGCATGTCAACTTGAAGTAAAGTTCAACTTCAAGTCAACTATCCAACCTACCCAACATGAATAATGACAAAAACGTTTATTTGACAGACCTCCTTCTTGGGAGCCACTGCGGAATTTGGTGAATAATGTGCACCTGCAAGAGTATCAGCATGAACATGAAATGGTAAGTGGGTGACCATGGCTCTAGCAGACCTTATCAGGCAAGTCCCAGCAATGTTATGTGACTTAAGCATACTCATGATTCATAGAGTCAATACAGTTATGTGAGTTTACAAGTTACTGGTAATATTTCCAGTTACGAAGAAATCAGATACACACCCAGCCTCCATTACCAACTAACCTTAATGACGCCAATTTGTTATAAACAGATGGTTATTGATTGCGGCTAACGGAATAGTTCCTACCTGGAAATATCCCTTAAAACTTCATCGAGCATTCCGAGCTGCATGATAAGTACCAGCCGACCACTTAGTTTGAGTGTTTATGCAGGAAACTGGCGCTGTGGACAAGTACCGACATCTGACCATGCTTTCTGAGTTCTTAGGTCGTGCCACTACTGAACTGGCGCTGCTGCTGACGATGGAGACGCCGACGACACGTGGACGGCAACCCATCGCCAGGTTCGTCGCACCTAGAGGTAGAAGACCTGTCCAGTGTCCACCCTGATTATGATATAGGATTATGATAAGTACCAGCCGACCACTTGGTTTGAGTGTTTATGCAGGAAATGGCGCTGTGGAACAAGTACGCGCATCTGACCTGCTTCTGATGTTCTTCAGGTTCGTGCCACTAACTGACCTGGCGCTGCTGCTGACGATGGAGACTGCGACGACACAGTGGCGGCAACCCATCGAGGTCGTCGACCTAGAGGTAAAGCCCTGTCCGTGTCCACCCTGATTATGATACGGATTAATGATAAGTACAGCCGACACTTGTGAGTGTTATGCAGGAACTGGCGCGTGTGGACAAGTACCGACATCCGACCATCGCTTTCTGATGTTCTTAGGTCGTGCCACTACTGACTGGCGCTGATGATGACGATGGAGACTGCGACGGCTCAGCGGACGGCAACCATGATCATCATTTATTTATAAAAGCACTCCGCTCAACGTGGCTTTCTCCATCCAAGGTCGTCGGCCCAGAGGTAAAGACCTGTCCAGTGTCCACCCTGATTATGATAAGTATCAGACGACCAATTGGTTTGAGTGTTTTTATACAGGAAACTGGCGCTGTTTGGACAAGTACCGACATCTGACCATGCTTCTGAATGTTCCTTAGGCTGTGCATTCTACTGGCGCGAATGATGAAAACGATGGAGACTGGCGACGACACAGTGGACGGAACCCATCGCAGGTCGTCGACCTAGAGGTAAATACCTGTCCAGCTGTCCACTCCTGACTGATGATAAGTATCAGACGACTACTTGGTTTTGAGTGTTTATGCGGAAACTGGCGCGTGGACAAGTATCCGCATCTGACATGCTTTCTGATGTTCTTAGGTCGTGCACTTCTGACCTGGCGCTGATGATACGATGGAGACTGCGAACGACACAGTGGACGGCAACCATCGCAGGTCGTCGAGCCCAGAGGTAAAGACCTGTCCAGTGTTCCACCCTGATTATGATAAGGATATGATAAGTACCAGCCGACCACTTGGTTTGAGTGTTTTATGCAGGAAACTGGCGCCTGTGGGATAAGACCATGACATTGACCATGCTTTCTGATGTTTAGTCTGCCACTACTGACTGGCGCTGCTGCTACGATGGGAGAACTGCGAACGACAACAGTGGACGGCAACCCAATCGGCAGGTCGTCGACCTAGAGGTAAAGACCTGTCCAGTGTCCACCCTGATTATGATAAGGATTATGATAAGTATCAGACGACCACTTGGTTTGAGTGTTTATGCAGGAAACTGGCACTGTGGACAAGTACCGACATCTGACCATGCTTCTGATGTTCTTAGTCGTGCCACTCATCTGACTGGCGCTGATGATGACGATGGAGAACTGCGACGACACAGTGGACGGCAACCCATCGCAGGTCGTCGGCCCAGAGGTAAAGACCTGTCCAGTGTCCACCCTGATGTATTATTAGTATCAGCCATGTCATATGTGGGATGTTTTAGCCAACCATATAACAATATGTAAGTCGACTGCACATCATGCCGATCGCACGTACCATGGGGCGTTCCCGTCGCAACCCCGACCCCTCCTGAAGCATGCTCACACCAATGTACCTATCCCACCTAGTTTGACTCAATTCCGAACCGTATTTTTAACTACATGAATGTATACACGGCATATACAAGGTTTTGCGCATGCCTACTAGCTATCTTCCCGTGAGTTTCACTTGTCCGCAGTTGTGCACCCGACAATGAAGACCGCTGACTGCGTGCTGGTATTCCCCTCTGTTGTGGGGTTAGTGGTTATTGGTGACATCTGCAACTCTTGAAATCCACATATTATTGATTTTCCCAGGACATTTTTTGGCTCATTTGCTTTGGCGTGTCACGCTTAGGTTTTCCACAAAACCTACCTTCCATAACATTTCCAGTGAGTCTGTATCCTGACCTGCTTCGAACCTTCCACAGATCCAATCTGTCCTCCCGAATCATAACGTCCAGATTATACAAGGTAATCCTTCTGCCCAAATGCATGTGTGAACTTTGAAATAACATTCTCCGACCTTGCTTATGACATTATGCCGTGTATGATACTGTGTGATACCGCAATGTTTTATTCATGGTCATTAATGGATTGAATTGATACCGTAATACCACGATGGTGTACTGTGACACTTCAAATATCTGACAACTTCGAGAACGACGCTGTGTTCTTCTGGATATGTGAAAGGCTGATCTGCTCGAAAGCTACAATAATCGAGATATTAACGATTTTAGGTGCAGCGCGCCGCGCAGTCCGTGATACTACCTGTATATAGACGCGTTTGATGTTTGCCCTGTCTCCTTCGATTTCCATTAAGTTTGCTCATTATCATTTGATGACCTCACTTATTGCTTGCAGCGGATGCCGTCTGGAAGTCCGTGTACAAGTCTGATCGTGTCATGGTCGCTTGTACAACGTCTGCCACTCGGGTGAGTTAACGTCGCGGGATGCATCTACAACGGTTCGTATATCTTATATATGCTCGCGCCTTTACTGGGCCTTTACATTTTCCGCAAGCAGCTCCGCGGTGGACTCGTGACGGCGGTCCCGGCCACCGCCGACCGGTCGCTGCGCACTTGACACTCGGGCAACGTGAACTTTTTCGCTGTTCACGTTCCCTGGGTCACGTTCCCATCTGCTCAGGGCCAACTCACCCGCCGGGCCGACACCAGCGTGTTCAAGCCCGCTGACGGGACACCGCTGCATCCGCCGAGCTCTAGCACCGAGATGCTCCGGGGCCAGGTCGGCGCCGCCACCGCCGAGTCCTCCCTGTAGAGTTCGACATGGCTGCACTTTGCCTTGGCCTAGCCGCCCCACAGTCCACATGGCATCACAGCCACAGCCAGCCGCAGCCACTCCCAAATGTCAATGGCTGGCCGTTGGCCAGCCATGAGTATTTTTTTAAATTAATATTATGTGTATATTTTCAGTCTACTATTATGAAAACATGTCAAGGAATTTTTACACCATGATTGGTTTGATACGATTGATGCAAAACCAAAAACCCAGGTAGACAATGCAGCCACGGCCATAGCCACAGCCATGATCTAGAGACTTTCCAGTCCGGCCCGCCCCATTAGCCATGGGGTTCGGCTGGCCATGGGGATAGCCGCCCCATGTAGGAAGCTTTCAACCTCCCTGCGCTCGTCATCCAGATGCAGCTGCGCATGGACAGCGGGCTGGCGGACCTTGCGACGTCACTGCCGCTGAGTCACAGCGATCCCGGCTGCAGTTACCTCGACGGAGCGGCTTCCGAGCTACACTGACCTGCTTTCTCGTGACGTTCATTGAATCGCCCAGCTCTAAGGAGCACTGCGCGGCGCGCTGGACCGGTAAGCTGGTGGGCGACCGCGCCGCGGAAGACACCCGGCGGCCGGCAGTCCGTCTGGGCACCCGCCAGTATTTTGTCGTCCATCTCCCCCAACGCCTACCTACACCCGCTCGTGGCGGCACTAGACGAAAGCGGCCTCGGAGACCTTTAGGGTCACCACGTGCTGGCCATCTGCTACGCCGACGACTTGCTGCTGCTCTGCCCAAGTGTCAAAAACCACTGGTCTCTGTTGCGGTGACTTTGCGTAGCGTTGGAGACTGGAACTTGTGCACCCGGATCCTGCTCGCACCAAGAGCCACTGCAATATCTTCGGGGTCGAGCTGCTGGCTTAAGTGCCCAGATGAAGCCTGTCCGGTCAGCAGCTGAGCAACCTGCAGCATTCCGAACACCTCGGCATTGTGCTGGACGGGAGCCTGTCGGCACCGCACGGCGCGAGCGCGAACCAGTCTGTACGGCCTCGCGCCCGCCGGGACGCTCGCACCAGGACTATGTCCAGCCGACAAATGATTCCTGTGTCGATTTTCAACCGGCCCTCACGTTTGGCTGCGCGGCCCTCCCGCTCAGCTTAACTGACGCCACAGGGCTCAGTGCCACCCAAGCGGCGACCATCAAGACGACCCTGAGCCTTCTACGCCGCGCCCACCACTCAGCGCTGCTTGTCACCGCTGGTATTGCCCCGGCGCACGATTTTGTCCGGACAGCGTGTTTCCGGGCCGCGGGGTCTCTCATGCGATCCCAGCACCGGCTTCGGCAGACCTTCCTCTCGGGCCTGGTAAAGTTGGCCCTGTATCCAGCAGCGTTTGGCGGCTCGCTGCTGGCGCAGCCACTCAGTATGTACAGTCGGGACTTCGCTGCGGTGCTGCAGGTGGTCGCCGTTCGCCTGCACGGCTATAGAGTGACGACGCTTTGCGCTCCCGACGGACGGGTCTAGTCAGGTCTACTTTTGCGTGATTCTAGTCAGGCCTTGCGTCGCCTGATACGCTTGCTGCCCTGTCCTGACACACGCGAGCAGCTGCGAGACCTGGCTGTTATGCAAATATGAATCTTCAGCGTTCAAGCGAGGAAAGTCAGCTCGTGATTTTGCCAATCCTTGCCGCAGGGTTAGAAAAGTGGTTCCACGATCTAATTTTGCAGAACAAATTTTTTGACAGCGGCGAAACAAATTTCATGCAGCAGAACAAAAATGGCTGGAGAAGATAGACACAATTAACATACATTGTTATTTTACACGCTGCCATCACCATAGGAGGGAAGACAACTTCGCTACTATGGAGATGGCAGTCTGTAATATAATAATGCATGTTATTTGTAGTCTATCTTCTCCTGCCATTTATTTATGCTCGTCAGCCATTTGCACCCACAGACTAAAACAAAAAGCATTATTTACAGTCACAGTTTTCACGGAACAAATTTCCCAAGTTTAGAATAACGGAGAAACGGGACACTTTTCTGACACCTTGGTGCTTTATACATATGAATGAACGATGAATATAAATTGCGTGTCTTAATAGCTTCATTTAGTGACTTTGTGTCATTTTTTGCAGATTGATATCCTGGACGCGGTCAAGTGTGCGGTACCGGCTCGGGAGGAAAAGGACTGCAGTGGTAAGATTTTGTTAAGCGTTTATTTACTTTTTTGTTTGGCCATTGTAACTTTCACAGGGTAAGGGAAAAACTCTCCATACCACATGTTCTTTTTCAACATAGATAAAACAACAGTGTTGAAAACCCATTTCAACACTGCTCAGCTTTTGTCCGTTCCTGACCGCTGTTATCAAAGCTGAATATTTATCTCACTTTCTTGCGACAAAAACGCATGTAACTCTCGTTTTCCACCGCTACAGGATAGCTATAAAACTAAAAGGCCGGCCGTTTCGGGCAGATGTTTGAACTTTCCTATCCTAGGTTGGCCTTAGCTGTCCTGACCTGTGGCGGTGAGAACTTGACAATACTGTCGTACTTCTGTTATGTTGTGATTTTATCTATTAATCATTTTCGAAATATTACTTTTACCTTTTCCAGAGAAATAAATATCAGAACCGTAATCAGTGACGTCTACCTGACTCTAGAGTTGACCCATGACTGTGTGTGCGGTTCATTCCATATTCGCATGGTTATGTTCCGTCGCCAATCACATATTCGCTATCGGTAATTGTCGATACAAATTGCGGCTGACGGCATTGACTGGATACCGATCGGTGGCTGCTGATCTTCATGTTTCTCTTCTCAAATCAATCCATGTTTATTGAAAACCACAAAGCCAATCATCAAACACGTTAACGATAGCTAGGACACTCGTAATCAAAATACAGTGGTAGCAACTAGCAACACACAAATACACAGCACAGCAAGTCACAGCGCCAAGCTCTGCTGCGAGCACCGCCAGCACCGCCTCGCGACTCGCATGTTTACTGCGCGGTGTCCCTCATCGCAGGCCGGGTGTGCGAACCGCCGACCTGCCAGACCTGACATGTGATCTGCACATGACAGATCTGCACACGCACTAACGCACGAACGCACGAACGCACATGCACACGCACACGCACGCACACGCACGCACGCACACGCACGCACACGCACGCACACGCACGCACACGCACGCACACGCA
>VOPJ01014533.1:8372-158149 GCA_014673585.1 Semibalanus balanoides | reverse complement strand
TATTTATTCAACACAACTGCCTGTAAAGACAATCCCTCAGATTTTCTGATGCAGTTTTCAACGATAGGTATTCACCGAATGTTAGCCCAATGCTAAACGCTATCCCACTCCGACCTGCAGCCTTGATCAACATACGCTCAATCCTTCCTTATAGCAGCCATTCCCGCCAGCCTTTAGCACCTTGTCATTCTTCCTGAATGGTCGACACTCAGCACTTAGCAGGCTATGCGGTATGCGTGCCAGGCGGCGGCGGTGGGGGGCGGGGCGGCGCGGTGGTGGGGGCGGGGTAAGGGACGGGAGCGGCGGCGGTGGTTTCCGAGTGTTACCTTCTGTTCGACCTCGGCCTGCGGTGTCGTGCAGCTAATGACGGGATACCGTTCCCAGTGACCTACAGTATGGCGAAACTGCTCCGTCCACACCCACGGAAACGTTATTAGTAACCGAGAGAGGCAACGGCTTGAGAGAGGACGATGTTATAGGCTAGAAATGTGATGCAAAACCGTAAGTTGTCATATTTCTGGCATTAAAAGACAATAAGCAAAAGTCTTAACATTGTGGCATTTATAATGTTTTTACAATTTGTATCTAGTTCACATGTCTTTGATCGGTTTATTACTGAGATACCGAATATGCCTTGATAAACTTAAATGACTGCATCATCCCATCCATAATCTGAAGTATTTTGCATTTTCCTTGTCTTTATTTTTGAAATGGTGCTTAGATCCCTGAAAATTTTATCCGCAGTATCGCCATTTTATTAATCCCGAGATCGCCACATTGACATCATTTGTCAGGTTGAGGACAAAATTCAGACAGTACCTTTTCGTTAAAATATTGTAACTATTTCATTTCATCAAATTCGATTCAAGGAACCAGACGTAACAATGCCATTAAGTCTGGATGTGATGAAGAACAAAGAACCACTTTTGTAGCGGACTGGTGCGCCTGTCAACTCGCTGAGCTTCAAAGCCTGGCTGACTAGATCCCGACAGCCAGACTGGGTCGATATGTCACACGCCAGGGTCGCTATGTCGCACCTGCACGAGAGACTCAAAGGCGATATGTTAGCCGTTATTTATATCGTACTCGCAGCGGGTAATCCAGCCAAGGTTCGACAAATACAGCTGTCGTCTGACTTCCAGGACCAATAATCTTGAAATGGCAGTCAGCCAATCAGCGGTGGCACATGCATAAACCCCCTTCTGCAAATTATAAATTAAGTTGCTTAAAAACGGATAAGTTTTGGGAAAATGAACTTAATCATTAAAACTTTCAATAAACGCCAAAGCTGATGGCTATCTCAGTTAAAAACAAGAACCAATGTGAAACATTCTCTTTGGCCATCGCCCGTGCAGCGTCCGATCACCGCGTGACCGTGGAGGGGAGGGGGAGGGGTTGGTACGACCCCCTGGCGTTTCGCCCCTAATTGAGCTAGAGCCTCGATTTTAACACGAGTGTGTTGCATGTGACGAGAGGAAGCAACACAGCCAACTTTAAGGTCCTGGGCCATTAGGTGACCTCTGAGGGCATGTCAATGTCCCAAATGTCATCAAATCGTACATGTTTAGAAACTGAATACTAATCGAGGAAAAATCGCGAATGAACCTTTGAGTATGCTTAATGGTTGCCGAATTGGAAATCAGCGTCACAAAATGTCCTATAAACTGCACAATTCCAAAAAGTTCATGTCAGGTCATCTGAGGTCAGTGACCTCGGTTGCCTGTGGAAGTGCGTGACCCCAGTGAAACATATAATTATGTAAAATGGATCCCAGATTTGAAATCAGCGTCACAAAATGTCCTAAAAACGGCCAGAAGTCAAGCAAGTATTCTGAGGTCATCGGAGGTCTGTGACCTCAGTTGACCCCTGAAAAGTAAAATCGAGGTCACAATATCAGAGAAAACCACAACTGTTACCTGTTAACACCTTTGCATATGCTCAAGCTCCTGAACAACAAACACTAGGGAATTGCAGAAGTTACAAGGATCGATACACGGGACGCCAGTTTCGCCTGACATGACCTTGAAAAAGAAGTCATAGGTCACGAGTCATATAATTTCGATGTTCGAATTTACCGACTATGTGTCAAATTATTCAAAAGTAAAGCACTGCAAATCGTATCGCAATCAGTTGATATCTACGTGAGTTTTCCCGAAAAAAGGTGCATCCTCCTCCTGCACTGGCGAGGGTTAAAGCTCCATGCTTGTGGCATAGGTTGCACACCTGCTTAACGCTTATGAATAGCATCTGATATCAGAGGTGACTGATTGATGTTTTTCCGATGTCTCGCATGCACTTGTTCGTTAATTTTCATGTGTTTTGAACGTGTAACAATGGTCTATAGTAATGCAATTTTGATATCAAATCATATTTTTCAGCGGTAATTGACGCACGCTTATACACGTTATCGTTAATCATTATTGTACCAATGCACCTTGAGCTTTCTTAGATGTCTCAAGCGATATACGACACAATCATAGCAATAAACATTGCCAAATCCAAGTGCTTTCGCTTGGACTTACGTATGTACCTCTCGGGTGCAAATATCTTGATAAGAGATAACTTATCACTCTCAAACTGCATAACGATAAACCCAGTCATAGGTACTTAGATAGCAACATCAGCATCTCGCATGATAATATAATTCTTGAAGATGTTGGAAATGGACTGTAGCGATGGTTTAAAATGATTTGGGCACTCGACCGTTCGGTCTCTGCGTAGCCAAATCTTTTGACACCAGAGACGGCAGTCATTGACCATGCAATGAGGAGTATATATATACATAAGATACATGCACTTTAAATCTGCGCAAATCCAGTGGGTCTTTTGTAAGCAACGAAAGTTTCTCCTACAGATCCCTAAATAAGACAACGTGCGCCGATGTCAATAACATCTTATCTGAGAATGATGTATTTTGTTAAAATATGTTGTTTCCATTAATATTGCTACAAAACTGTCTCACATAAAAGACAAGTGGCTTAGTTAAGCACGGACATCGATGAGTGTCTCCACAAAATGTGCTTAAAAAAGACCACTGAAATTGCCACGAAATCAAAGTGCTTAGCATCGGCATGGCATCCTATGTAATATGAATCTCTATGTCATGACCAGCAGAGTGTCAAAAGGTTTTTTCTCATACCGAGTAAAAATGTATTATCCTCCTAAATGAAAGCGCCTTCTACGAGTGCAGAATAGACATTTTTCCCACCTCCTTATTCTGCGCTGTTGAAAATAGGACATTTAACATGTAAACCCAAAAGAGAGGTATGATAAATATTTTTAAGCTGCATCATTCTGCACATTTGTATTGTCATTTATGCTGGCAACCATTTCAGTCTTGACATTTTTATTCATAAAACTAAAAAAGAACATTTCGCTCTCATTGTGATTGTGAGAAGTCGATGAAATGAGTTACGCCTTTGTTATCGTATGAACATTCAACGCACGCGCTGCACTGCTCACGTGAAGTCGCCATAAACTAGTCGCCAATTTATTATACAAGCATAGCAGGAAAAAAGTTAAGCTCTTCCGACTCAGATAAAGGACGTAAAGCTACGGGATCATCAGTCATTATAAAGCTTGAATAACAAATCGATTGAAAGCCGTTAAATCTTTATTTGTAGTTGTTATGAAGTTTTTAGTATTTCTCCGCCATTATTTCATTGACAAAATTTGCTTATAACAAAGCTTTTCCCAAGGCGATATGCAGCTTTCCCGACGTAAAGTGATACATTATAAGTATACGATATAAATATACGGCCATCTGTGTGACAACAAATATGAAGAGTAAATGATAAAGAGCGTAATGTGGTTACTCTGTGCTGGCATAATGCAGGAGCATCACTGGATGAGAAGATAGGACGAGTGAACGTCACTCCGAGCAACACAGGGTGTCGGGTGCTGGTCAACGGTGTCCCCATACAGGGCCAGACCATACTGTGTCACAACGATTGAACGACAGGTTAATCAGCTTCTTTTCAGTCTTGACATAAATATAATCTTCAAGACTTCACAATTATGCATAACTCATAAAAATAGTATAGCCCAAGCATGCATAGCAGTTCGCTTTCGTGTGATTTCGAGATTTTTATAATACAGGTCCAAAATATACTCCTTCACGTCGATTGGTCTTACCTATCAGAAGCTGCTCATAGGCGGATCCAGAAAGTGTGATTTTGACAGTTGGGGGGGGGGCAAATCCCCAAAATTATCGCATAATTGTAAAAAACATCATCGAATTTCGCTTGCTTATGTATCAATAACTGATTTATAAACAAACTTACTAGTAAAGTTCTTAGTTTTAACAACCAGAAAATAGTGTCAAATTTGCGCCGATTTTGGGTGTTTTTTGGGGGGGGCATGGCCCCTTTGCCCCCCCCTGGATCCGCCCTTGAAGCTGCTTACCTAGAAATCGAAGTTTAGGGAAAAGGCAATAGAGCTGGGATAGCTCACAGGGGGCTGCATGTTCTCGTTTGGACTTTGAAAAAAGTGAATCTGTCGCAATGCCAGGTATCATCATCATCAACAAGTTTATTATACTTCAACATATTTGTTATGTACACATAATTCGGGATATGTTAGCCCTCGGTGTCATAATGACAGATGACAGTCAGTCACGGTGTCAGGTCAGTCGGTCAGCCAGCCGTACTTCTGACAGGTGTAAGGCCACCGCTATGCACGCTGCGCCCTACATCGTGCACCGTGCACGCGTCACTCGCGGGTGTGCTGCAGTGAACGATTTAAGGTCACAAGGTCACGTGCCACCAGCGACACACCACAGCCGACCGCATTGATACTGCAGCAGACAGTTTCGAGTCAAAGCAACGAACATGTATAGTGTATGGAGCGTTCTGGCAAAAACATTGAGATAAAGCTGTGACAGGAGAACGAGTGTGCCGGTTTTCAAGTGTGTTTCAAGTGTGCTCAAAAGGGCGGCAGTTTGACCCAACTGGTACCTTACCTTGGTAAACGCAGGAGAATCGCTTGCCGACTGATGTAATGTAGGTACTGGTGGTAGGTGATATATCTTTGTAATGCAACTGAACGTTCGGATGACATGATTTTTCGTATTCACAAAGAAGTTTTGAAATAAATTGTGTTTCTTGAACCAATTTGTCTTGCTTTAAATCTGGAAATGACAATAGAGTAAATAGGTATCTTTGAATATACCACGCATACCGTGTTTTCTTTACAGACTTCTCTTCGGCGGGACACAAATGTGGGTGTTCGCTGGCCCCGTGGAAGCGAAGAAGGATGGCAAGAGAACCCTACCATCAACTATGCACAGGCGGAGATTGCGGCCAAGAATGGCATCTCGATGACAAACTCGGTAGACGCAGGTGAGCAGATGCCAGTTATGTAAATCATACAGTTGGATGGTATCTGCATACACATATTTCAAACGACTGTTGCCCTGCTAGTACAGAAAAGGGTCGCTGAGTACTGAGTAGCCTCACGATGTGACGCCTCGCCAAATACGTAGCTTAACCGGTCACCCACGCGGCACTGGGGTCCAAGCCGAATGCGCGGCGCTGGGGGAGGGGGTACATTTTATCCCCCTTGTATCTTCCGAATCCATGACGGCAGCGAGACGCACAAGGCTGTAATTGAAAGCTCTCAATGATGAAAATCCGATGCACACCAGAAATTCTTAAAATAAGATGACATGTCAGGTCACGGTCAGGTCAAAGGTCAAAATATAAATATTTTAGTTTTTGGGTCATACTTTCTATCTAAGGCCTTTATAGATTGAGACCATTATTGCACGAAGTGTTCCCAATGGTATTTTGCTTCTCCCACATTAAGTGCCAGTGAAATTGTAAGAGAAGGTCAAGGTCAATATCAGGTCACATAGGGTCACTGTTGGCAAGGGGTCTACGAAAGTCATGCGACACATGTTTTATGGGATATTTTACATGTATAATTCGATAGAAGCAGCCATTTTCACAACTTAGCGCCATAAGAGATCATAGTCAGGTCATATTAGGTCAAAATTTGACATTTATTAATCTAAATAAACGAGGCATGTCCTTAGATGAGTTTTGTCTCAGACATACAGCAATGGCATTCACTGTTCTGTATCTGGTCAATACAATAACGTAACTTCCAAAATGACATCCTTAGTTACTGACACTTAGGAATCATAAGTCAGTAAAAAATAATTGCTTTGAACTTTGGTTTGGGATCGTCCATTATACTAAGTTCTTTCAGATATATTCCTTTTTTTATATGTTCATAAAATAGTTTTTTTATTAAAAACAAAAATGGGTCAAACTGGAAAAACAGAGATAACTATTTTGATGAGAATGTCATTTCCCTTTTTCCAGCGTTTTTGTTTTCAACGTTCTTCAAAACTCTCGACTTTTTACAATTATTCGAACATTTATCGTTTTCCACCAAACATTGCATGGTATGGCGTCGTTAAAACGTCATTATCTCCCAAATCTCTACATAATTTGTATTTGTTTTTTGTTTAAAAGTTGTAAAATGGATACGACACGAGGTACTAAAAATCTGACGTCGTTGTCTGTAACAGTTTTCAAGTTATTGAGAAAATCCGGGAGGGGGTTTAAAATTCACCCCTCCAGCGCCACGCGGGTTAATGGCTAGACATTGCGAATATGCAGCCCTCTCAACCCAGTACCTGTGCCCTCCTCATATGAGGGCTTGACTGCAGAGCAGCAGTCATCCTTCACGGGCATAATTATACTGCATGAGATGCATTTGCGTTTGAGACGGCTGGCCGCTGGGTCCAATAGGTTTCAAACGCATACTAACAGTCGACTATTACAGTCGAACGCACGCACATACTGGAAATGTGCGTGCGTTCATACTGGAAATGTGCGTGCGTTCTGTGATTGAGGTTTGCCCACACTTACAGAAACTTGACACTGTAAACGTCAGTGTGATGCACCATGCACGGCGTTTGACCGCTGGCGCTGATGTTTCAGACCAGGCAGCGTTACAGCAGGATCTGCTGGAGTTGTTGCCCGGGGTGGCGGAGGCCAACAGCATTTCTGAGGAGGTGGACAGGCGCGTCAAGTTTGAGCTGATGCTATTCTCGTGGCTCGCCCTACATGATGGGACGCACCGAAGGTAGAACTGAGGTAACGAAGCCAGAGTCCTTCCTCTGAGTCCTTTCGCTGCAATTGCGGTGCAAGGAAACGAGGGTGCGAGTTGAACAATACTGCTCGACCCATGTGGTCGGATTGTTCACTATTCAGTGAGTGGAGCGATGACCTTGGACTTCCCGAGCAACAATTAGGAGGTTAACCAGAATGGCTTGCAGCCAGTGCCCAGCGACCTCAGGATTGGTGGTTTCAGAGTAATGGGGGAAACATGTTCGATTCTAGGCACTTATAGTGTCATAAACTCCGCTGTTAGCACTCGCAGCTGTCAGCACCAAATGGCTCCCACTGCACCACAATCGTGGGTCCCAATGACTTGAAACACTATCTCATAGCGATAAACTGAATAGCGCAATCGAATCGCTACTCAGACTCTGTATCTGTCGTAATAAGCGCTGGGTGCGAACGTACGGTATAGGCTTTTCCTAATAATGCTCGATCCTGATCTTTATATTCATGTGGAGGACATTCGTGTTTTCCTCAAATCACAACTGAAGTGCTTTTGTAATGTTCATAGTTCACGTTCGTTAAGTTATATGTCATTTTTGGATACAATAGTTGCATTAAAAAATATACTAACGTAAAATACTCCCTGAAATTGCATTGTCGTTAAATCCTGTACGGCATTTGTTAAACCGTAACCAGTGTATATCTAGGAGAAGGTAAAATTATGCTGGGCTCGTAATACAGTGGCATCGGGTCCCGTGATTTCTGTGAAGTGATTTCATGCAACGTAAGTTCACTTATGCTTTTAGCACATTTAGCCGGTGATGCTCCTCGGCTTTTCACTAACCCCCTGGTGACGCAGGTCTCACTAACCCCCTGATGACGCAGGTCTCACTAACCCCCTGGTGACGCAGGTCTCACTAACCCCCTGGTGACGCAGGGTGACGCAGGCTCAACTACCCCTGTGACGCAGGTATTCACAGAACCCCCTGGGGCGCAGGTCTCACTAACACCCCTGGTGACGCAGGTCTCACCAACCCCTGAGTGACGCAGGGTCCCACCAACCCCCGGTGACGCCAGTCTCAGTAACCCCTGGTGAGCAGTCTCGACCACTCCTGTGACGCAGCTCACTACCCGCTGGTGAGCAGTCTCACTAACCACGGTGACGCGCAGGTCCTGCGCCAACCCCTGGTGACGCAGTCTCACTAAGCCGCTGGGAGCGCAGGTCTCACTACCCCTGGGACTGCAGGTTCAACTCAACCGCCGGTGAGCAGGTCCTCACTAACCCCCCTGGTGACGCAGGTATCACCACCCCGGTGAAACTGCAGTCTCACTAACCCCCTGGTGATGATCACCCCTGGTGACGCAGGTCCTACACACCCCCTGGTGACTGCAAGGTATCACAACCCCCTGGTGACGACAGCGTCCACTAACCCCCTGGTGATGCGGTCTCAGTAACCCTGTGATCCAGGTTCACTACCCCTGGTGACGCAGGTCACTACCCCTGGTGACGCAGGTCTCACTAACCCCCTGGTGACGCAGGTCTCACTAACTCCCTGGTGACGCAGGTATCACTAACCCCCTGGTGACGCTGGTCTCACTAACCCCCTGGTGACGCTGGTCTTACTAACCTCCTGGTGAAGCAGATCTGTGTGAAGAACCGGAGCCTGTGCAACAACGCTGAGTACATGTGGTCAAAGGACATGTTCAGAAACCGTCTATACCTGATACACGAGATGAACGACAAGTTTGCGGAAGACGAGGACTTGGAAGTAACACTGGTGGGTTTATTTCTCACAGACGTCGAAGGTACACGTGTATAATGTAAGTGACCATAACCTGTTTATATTTGCAGCTCTGATGCATGCGTTATTAAATACGTCCATGCGCACTTACGAACATCTGCGCTGCGGATATCTGCCATGAAGTCATTAATATGATGCACCACTTGTATGAATAACATTTGCTTACAAACATCTACGAGCAGCCATACCTACTCTACATTTTTACATTTGACCTATATTTGCAGCCTCACCAGTCACCAGTACCACATTTCGAACACTCCACTGTTAATAAGTACGAACTGGTGTGTCATTTAACCGATACCTATTAAATTGTTAACCCTCGCCTACGGAAGCATTTTTCACCTTCGGTCTACGGAGGGACCTGGCAGGCCCCCCGCTAACTTTCAAACCAAGCAACATATAGAGCAACGCGGAAATAACTAGCATGTTACCTGTCATGTGATAAATCTGATGGTATACAATTTTTACGTTTCAGGTCAACGGAAGAACTTCCAGGTCAATTGAATGGCATAAGATCGACTACGTCCAAAAATGTTGATTTTGCTCAAACCGTCGTAATTATTAAAGCTATTAAAAATAAATTGATTTAGTTAGCGTCAAAATGTTGGTCGTTGAATTAACAATCTGATCATATATCAATTTTTAGGTCTGGGTTAGTTAATTACCTCTTAGGTCACGGAAATCGTCACCATAGATGATAATTGCTATAGGCGATTTGCATTTCACAACTTGACTCGATCACGATCGGAGCACACCATCTCGCAGCAACCTTAAGGAGTACCTCGACACTGCCATGGAGAAGTTAGAAGATCGCATCACAGCATCTATCTCGAAGGATCTTCATGAGTTTCGAGAGTTTCTCTCCACCGAACTCGGCGCGCTGAACGAGCGGGTAAGGGACTTAGAGCGCACGTCGCAGAAAAGAACTTGAAGGGACAGAGTTGAGCAGCGAGTTAGAAGCGGCACAGAAGGAGATCAAGGACCTGCAGGAGAGAACGGAGAACGCAGAAACGAACTCCCGCATCCCATGCCTGATCCTGCCCGCCGTGCGCCGCGCCTGGATGCGCCCCTGCAGCCGACCGGCTCTGCCGTGCCCCCGGGCGGGCCTCTGCTGACCGAGCGGGTCGGGCCGGAAGCCAGCTGAACGCGCTGGCATGGAGTCAGTTTTGCGCGGGGCGGCGCGGGGTCGGAGCGGCGCGTCGGCGCGGCGGAGTGCTTGGGAGGCAGAAGACGTCCAACAAGGCTCGTCATCGAAGCTGTCCGTGCCCGACTGCCCGGACTGGACATCCAAGGTGACGACATCGACAGGGCGCACGCCTCCGGGACCCAACAACACGTGTCATCGTCCGCTTTCGTTCGCTCCGGACTGGCAGCGCGTGCGGGACCACTGATGACTCGCCGATTGGGAAACTCAAAAGGACGGGAGGATCTCTACATCAACGAGAGTCTACACAGCAATTCAAGAGCCTGATCTAACGCGGCTTCTCCCTCCCTGGAGGCGTAAGAAGATCCAAGCCAAGATCTACACAGTTTACAACAAGGTGGGGAACACGTTTATTATAAGGCGGAAAAGTTCGGTACAAGCTCGCGCATCACACAGTAGAACCAGGCTTTCGTGAACTAACGCCCTCCATCAGAAATGAAAGCAGATTGTCATAAGCATGTAGGTAGATTTTGTCAGGCTAATTTAATTTTATGTTCTTTTGTCCTGATCAACACTGTATTTAGTCATAGATTCATTGACTTTAATTTGCATCTCTTAGTTGTAGCGCGAAAATTGTTAAATATTCAGTTTGATAACATTATTTTGCATTTATGTGTTCCCCATATGTTTCCCTTGCGTCTTGTCTTCTGTTCGCTCTCTCGTTCTGGGCCGTCGTCTGTGTATCAGTTTTCTTGCGTGAGGAGGGTGTTCCCGGTTACTCCTAACCGCGGCGGCGGCGGCGGCGACGACGACCTGGCACTGACGATGACTAAGGGGCTAAACTTGCCACCTCGAATATTACAAAGGTTAAATTGGTTCAACTCTGCGGACCCGGCGCCGTCCGGCGCGGCTGCTGGGGGTGCAATTCGCAGCACTCTTCCATTCCTATTTCCTTATTTCAGAAAGTAGGCATCTCCGCGTTCCGCACACTTGCATGCTACATAAACATAATACATAATGTTCACGTGCACTCATGCAAAACACTTGCCCTTTCCTTTCCACAATGTATAATATTACCCGTAAGCCTTGCGTATGTGTCCAAGGTATCGCATAAAATCAATCACTCACATAGCATGATATATGACTAATTTACATTTATATCATGAACTTGTAGAGGTTTGTCAGGACAGAAAGAAAAGAGAGACGTTTGGAATATTTAGAAATTCTGTGTTTGATGTTATATTTTGCAGGACACTCACATTTCGACCAATTCGCTGACTTAATTTCGATAGTCTTTTGGCCGTGGAGCCGCCGCAGAAGAGCTAGTGCAAAAAGAGCTAGTGTTATTTGAGCTAGTAGGCACTTAGGACTAGTGTAGAAATCGCTAGTGTGTCAATGAGCTTGTGGACAAAAAGCTAGGCTTACGTATCAGCTAGTGCTACGAGAAGAGCTAGTCTTTGGTGCTAGTGGACAAAAGAGCTAGTGTCTTTCAGAAAAGCTAAGTTACCAAATAACTAGTGCAGCTAGTGGAACTTATATTCGCATTTGTGTAGTTTTTGCACTCTAACCCTATCCCTGCGGACCGGTCAGAATTAACGCTCCTTCGTGGGGTGGGCAGATTCTGCCCCCCTGAGATTTGCGAGAACCGCTCACCAAATTGTTCGATGGGATGATCAACCATTCGATTAGTGTAACAAAAACTTTGTTTCTGGACTGATTTTTACTTCAAAAATAGGGGGTCAGGGGACATCTTTTTTAAAAGTCATTGCTGGCCACGTGTTTTTCGATTGTTTTCATGCACAAAACGTTTTTGAGCTTCCAATGTCATGGTCTTTAATATTTGAAAGGGACAAAAAAAGAAATGAAAAATCATGGGCGTACTCAGGAATGACAAATGGGGGGTGGGATTTTTTATACAAAATATGTGCTGTTCGTTAGAGTTTGGGACGATAGGAACGTCACATATGGGCTTTGCTGCTGTAATCTGTTAAATGTAATATATTGCGAATATTAATGTGTTCGATGGTAGTTTTTGCCAGGATGAATGAGAATATATACAAAGGAATGATCAATAACATGGCAGTAATATATAATTAAATGGAAAAGTCGAGACAAAAAGGAAAGAGCTTTCACCGTTACGGCATCGTCAGATTCTTTCGATCGACGATAGAATGCTAGGCTACGTATGAGTAGCCTCGTACTCAACCCTACGATGATAGAATCTTTTACGACGATATAATTACGATAATTACGACGATAGAATCTGACGATGCCGTAACGGTGAAAGCTCATTCCTTTTTGTCTCGACCTTTTCCCATTTTAAATATATATATTACTGCCATGTTATTGATCATTCCTTTGTATACTATATATTATATATATAATATATATATATGCGAATAGGCGGATTTAGTAAACAACGTGGGGACCATGTGCAAGAACGCTTTTATCATTTTACTTATTTTAAGTTGGGCCTTTAATTGACGGAGGATATCGCCTCCCATTTGTATGTACCTGATGACGCCTCTGCCCCACATATGTATAAATCCAAGTATGTATGATGCTATAAAGCTTGGCACAGTTTCTTGACCTTTTATTCCACCACAAACTACGGAAGGAAGTAAGCACCGCCATTAACCGCATTCGTAAGGACCTTCCCAAAACAGGAAGCCTGAGCTGCCTCTGCTTGGCCGTTTTTTTTCCTAAAATTTCGACACAACCACGGCGTCAATTCATATCTAGAAAAGTCCGCAAGCTTTAAGACGATAGGACGTAAACGGTCAGAAGCGCGGCAAAAAACTTCCGGGGGGGCAGAATTTGCCCCCCACGGGAGAATAGGGTTAAAGAGCTAGTTTACAAAATGGCTTAACGAATTTATTATTTTCAAAAGGTTTAGTGCGTTAATGGATTGCACGATATCACCCGAGAAAAAATCACGCATGTATGCGCGAAGGTTTTTCAGGCAAACCCGACTTTTCGTGTAGGTCAAGTCTGATTTGTGGCAAATTTCGAATTCAAATTGTTTGCCGAACTGGCTGATGGAGTGGATGGAGGTCTTCAGAGGCATCGGATACAATATTTCGCTGAAACGTTGAAAATGATAAATACAGATGGCGCTCGACGAACGACGTTGTTTCCTTATTTATATGTATTTATATCAGCCTTAGCACTTACACTATATGCTAACGAAAAATACATTGAAAACGATGGTCAGAATAAAATTAGAAAAAAATCAAATAGCTAAGAAGTCTCAGATTGCACGGACAACAGCCTCAGTGACTTGGATTTCAAAATGAGCTAAAATGGTTGAACTCAGCCTTCAGTTTCTGATCAGCATGGTGCTTTACCAACTGTACCGGACAGCTCTTTGTTAATAGCCGCACTTAGCTTCTTTTGTCCACTTAGCCACAAAAGGACTAGCTCTTTTCGTAGCACTAAGCTTTCATAAGCAGCCTAGACTGTTTTGTTCCACTAGGCCCTTTTGAACGCAGCGATTTTCTACACTAGGCCTAATGTTACTAGCTCAAATTGCACTAGCTCTTTTTTCACTAGCTCTTCTGTAGTGGACCCTGAAAACCCAGGTTTGAAACCCAGGTAAATGCTATCATGCATGCAAAACTTCAAATAGTAGAGGGACTTCGATCTTATTCAGGCGAAGCTTGCACTACGATATAATACTGAAAAATATGGTGAAGGATTGGAAATTACGTACCATCGTTTGCAAAATCGATTTCAAATTATATACACATTTGTCCAGTATTTACGGGTCCGAATGAAGATCGACCTTCTTTCTCCAAAACATATGACGAACAATTACAGCAGCTTATCTCAGGATAACGTTATTATTGGCGGGGATTTCAATTTTGTAATAAATCACTTAACAGACTCGAACTACTGTCATGATAATAATGCAAAAGCCCAAACCGAATTTTTGAGAGTATCACAAACACACAGCTTGATAGACGTTTGGAGACACCAGCACCCAACAAATCGTGAATATACACGGATGAAATGTAACCCATTAAAGTACGGTAGAATAGATATGTTTTTTATTAGCGATCATTTGGTTAATCACGAATGTCAATCTAATATCACAGCAGGTTATAGAACCGACCATAATGCAATAACTCTCTCTTTGAAAACAGCAAATGAACCGCGCGGGCCAGGAATATGGAAATTTAACGATTCCATTTTGCAAGATGACGCTTATTCAACCATAATCAAGTCCTGTATAGTTGAAACAATAAAACAGTATGCCATTCCAATATACTCTGACTCATTTATCTCTAGCAATGTTAATTTTGGAGAAATACTGTTCTCCATTAACATTAAACTTTTCTACGAAACACTCCTGATGCTGATTAGAGGGGAAACCGTTAAGTATTCAAAGCGTAGAGCTAGGAGGCGTCGCGAGGAGGAACAAGCTGCAGTGATAAATATTAACAAGTTACGAGAAACGTTTGCTGCAAGCGGAAAAGAAACTGATGCAGATAGCCTTACACTTGCACAAAAACAACTGGAAAAAATTCGAGAGCCAAAAATCCAAGGACTTATAACAAGGTCAAGAGTGCGTTGGTATGACGAGGGTGAGAAATGTTCAAAGTTTTTCTTATCACTGGAGAAAGGTAACGGAAAACGTAAATCAATTCAAATGTTAAAAGACAATGGTCAAATATTATCAAAGAAAAAAGATATAATATCGAGATTTACCAGTCATATCAGTAAACGGTACAACCCTGACGCTAGTGCTAATAACCCCAGCGTGGAAGGATATCTAAAAAAATAATATAAACTTAGCGGGGAGCAAAAACAAAAATTAGAAGAACCGATATCAATGTTGGAATTGACTGCAGCTCTGAATATCTATGAAAAAAGGAAAATCTCCGGGATCAAACGGATTCACAGCTTCCTTCTTTAAACATTTTTTGGATTACTTGGGTATTTTTCTGTTCCGCTCTCTTCAACAAAGTATAACGGAAGGCTCCTTTTCTCAAACTCTCAGAGAAGCTATGATAACTTTAATCCCTAAAACCGGAAAAACCATTAGACACATTGAAGGGCTTGGCGACCGATTTCTTTGTTAAACGTAGACTTTAAGATAATTTCGACTGCTTTAACAAACATATTGAAAAATGTGATGAATGATTTAATTTCATCGTCACAGTCAGCTTATATAAAAGGGAGGTGCATCGCAGAAAACAGTCTGTTAGTTTTTGATATAATACAAAGAGTAAATGATGAGAAGCGTGCAGGTTTCATAGTTGCAGCAGATTCGGAAGCAGCGTTTCGAAGCGTTTCGTGGACTTCTTATCGGAGCACTGGATTGCTGCAATTTTCGGACAAAATTGTAAAACACTTGCTTGCAACTTGCTTACCTTAATCAAGCTAACTTCTCACGAATATTAATGGATGGATATCTGGGAGAAAAAAAAATATCATGGAAACAAGGTATTAGGCAAGGAGATCCAGCATCAGGGTACCCTTTTCAATTCTGCGTTGTTGAACCGGTTTAGCTAATCACATAAGACAGTCAAAAAATGATAAGAGGAATTACGGTCCGTAACAATATAGAAGTAAGACTCTCAGTACGCTGATGATTTAATAATATTCCTTGATGATCAACCAAAATCAATTTCCGGAGCAATCTCAGAAACTAAAAGAGTTTTCATCCAATCAGGACTACACTTAAACGTGGACCAAAACCAAAAATTGGCCTCCCCATTGGAGTCGACTTCACATCCCACCACAAGCTCCTTCATGTCACAAAATACAGTATGTAAAGGAGTTTGAAAATCCTAGTATAACTTTTAACAGAAACAACGAAGCATTTTTTACAACAAAATCTAAAGAATAAACTTCCCTCCACGAAAAGGATATACTCCAATTGGAAGAGAAGACATATCACGTTACTTGGTAAAATTACTGTCATCAAAGTCTTCTGCTAATATCCCAGGCTTAGTTCATTATTTAGCATTACCAACACCATCCAAAAGAGACATTGCGGAGCAGATTGAAACGAAAACTTTTTCGGTTCCTGTGGAGCCGATAAAAACGACAAAATTAAAACGGACAAAAATCGTCCAATCTCGAGAAGTAGACGGAGCTTTTGAAAATGATTGACGTCAACAGCTTATTAAAAAGTATGAAAGTTACATGGCTAAAAAGATTATACCAATCACAGCATGACTCGTGCTAATATATTACGAAAGAACTGCCTCCCGGTACATTAACTGTTAACGTATGGATGCTAAAGCTCTTGCAAAAGTAAAAAAAATAAGTTACACAACCCTTTTTTGGAAAGAAGTGGATACGAAGGCCTGGAGTGAGTTTCTGTGCCACAAATAAATTAAATAAAAGATCAAATATTAACCGAAATGCTTTTGGTTCTCCAATGCTTCCAAATTCAGCACAAGCATCGTAAAGACATGGGACAGTAAAGGATTGAGATTTGTTGCCGATCTCATAAATAAATCGACAAGTAAATTATATAGTAAAGAAGACTTGGAGAAAGCTTGTGGCATTCGTATGACATTTCTTTGTTATGCATCTCTAATCAGAAGTTTACCAAATATCGTCAAGGAGTCCAACTATAAATCACTCATTTACTACCCTATTATACCATATAAAATAAGTTTGTTAAGTGGGAATGCTAATATATCACGATTGACATACAGTACGTATGTTGGTTGTCTAAGAAATAAATATGATAAATCGCAGAAAGGGCTAGAAGACAAGTGGATAAGGGACGTCGGCAGTTTCCAAACTGGTAGCATGCTCGATGTTTGTACATCCACCAAAAACTCTTATATCCAAGCATTCCACTTTCGTTTGATTTCTAGAATCATAAGCTACAAAACAATTTCTTCATATAATTGCGTAAACATTGAAAATACATGTGCAACTTTTTGTTTCATCCTCGGGTGGAAACACTAAGCCATTTGTTTGGAATTGCACTGAAGTTTGCAACACTTCATTACAAAATATCAGGACACATGGCTTCGATCATACTTTAAACTGAACTATCACCATAACTAAAAAACAGGTTTTTCCCCAACGTGAACGAGTGATAGGTGTTACAAATAATTAATCAACACCATAGCAAAAATAACTATATACAAGCGCTAGACACCATAGCTGAAACCATCAATCGTGCAACTTTTTGAACAACTTGAAGCTTGAATCCGAAAAGGAGTACCACTCCGCAAGGCTTGCTAACAACATACACAAATTAAATGACAAATGGAAGCAGTTAAAGTCACTTCCATTGTTAAATATTATTGATATTATAATAATATAACAATATGGTATAGAAGCATAACAATAGCATACCTACTATTATACAGACTATTATAATATATTGATATTACATTATGTGTGTGGTATATAAATATGATGTATAATATACTAGTGTATATAAATATATATATATAATTATAATATGTAAAATATCAATTATAATATACAATATACTGTTGTGCTACTATAATATATTAGCATACTATTATACGAATAGCATACTGATATACAGACTATTATATTTGTATTAACATATAACAATAACATACAACATAATCTAAAATATAATAATAAAGCATACAATTTTTTCGGGACCCTAGTCTCCTGCCTTCGGTGCGTCCTTCCCTGGCCGCCCTCAATCCCCAAACCATTGGCAAGGTGCTGCGAATGTTCACCGGCCTCAGGTGCGCTGGCGGGCCCGTACCGGAAGCAGACTCAAGAACCAAGACAAAACTTAAACTAAACTGCCGATCGCTGTGCGCCATTTGGCCCTGCCGTTGCTGCTGCCGTTGCTGCTGCCGCGCCGGCTCGCCTGTGCTGGCTCCCAGTGCCCGATTGCGGTTTGTGCACACCCAGTGCGCCGGTGTGGTTAGTGCAATTGTTGTAGGCCGACTGTGTACTCGTTGATGTGCCAACTGTGTTAGCGTTTATATAGCCTTGCTCACAGCCCTGATCGCAGCCAGCTCGCAGCTTTGTGGCGTATATTGATGACAGCAGGAGAAAACTTACCTAGAGTTAGATAGAAATTGAGGCGATGTTAGAGTGTTCCTGTAACTGTTTCTTATCTTATGTTTTGTGTTTTTGTATGTGTTTTTTGTTTGTGTTTGTGTGGCTGGTGTGTTTGTGCTGATGTGTGTGATGTGAAAATACACCACCGGCGGGAGCCGGATAACTGAAAAAAACTCGATCACGTCCAGAATAGCGATCAGAAAACATCAAAATTATAAATTAATAAATGCAAATAAAAAGGTATGTTCTTGAGCCAGTTTGGCTAAAAAATACAGAGAAGGTATTTTACTCATATCTGGTCAACCAAAGTCAGTTTTATGACTTTTTGGGGGTCAAAAACCCACACTTTTGGACTTACGAGATAACCATTTTAAAGAAAATGTTATTTTGTTTCTTTTTCCGCTTAGCGTTTGGTATTTGCTGCAAATCTCTATTTTCTACGATTTTTTCTCTCAAATATTCATCGTTAACATGAAGTCACCAAAATATAATTATCTCCCAAACTACCTAACCAATTTCAATAAATTTTCGACCGCATGCGTATAATTGTTTTAACCTCAAATGCCTGGAAAATTTCAGAAAGATGCACTTCATGTGTAAAAAAGTTATAAAAAAAACCTTAGAAAGGGGCCATGTCAGCCCCCCCCCCCGTTGGCGAGGAGGGGATAAGGAGTCATGAGTTGGACCACCGACTTTTTCACTTGTTTTCTGCGCATAACCTTGTTCTTGTGATGAGGTACTCTAATGTTTGTCCTAGCTATCAATTTAGCTTATGATAAACCACCGATTATTATTCTTCGTTAATAAGAGTGTCGATGATTAGTCGCCGTGACAATGTGGCTGGTTAGTGCTCCATCCTCACATGTCTGCCATATGGTGAGAGAGATCCTTGACAGAGCCTCCATGAGTCATTGAGTCATTACGTGACTCTGCACGGCACGTGACCCTGCACGGCACGTGACTCTGCACGACACGTGACTCTGCACGACACGTGACTCTATTTGTATTTACACTCGTGCTCCCGCCTCAATAGCTGCCCGCCGGTGCCGGTGCCGGTGGTCACTTCGGTCGATGACCACGCAGCCGGTCAGGGCGACAGGTGCAGTGCTGCAGTGCGCGGCGCTCCTCCGGCGGCGGCGCTGTGACCACTGACCAGCCCAGTGACCTGCTGACACCCTCCTGCACCACTGCCCCCTGGTCCACTGTACGTAGCACCGCTCCTTCTGCCGGCTGTCAGCAGGTAATGACCTATACAGATGCAGCGGAGCTGACTTGCTCGCACGAAATGATCAATAAGGACATATCGCTCGGCAAAAAGTGCTTCGATGCGATAATGGCTCTTTGAAAATGAGAATTAAGACAGAGGGATGCATCAAACAAACATAGGCACATTTTACTCACAACCCAAATTATTGTTTGCGTTCAGTTGCGTCACTATTTGTTAGGTTTAATTCGTTATATATACTAATTATATATATATATATATATATATATAATATTATATATATAATTATCAAGCTTCACTCGACACATTTTTTTCGTTTTCTTCAGAGGGACTATATGTGTTCTGGAGTTGGACTCGTGAACTGTGTTTACTACAATAGCCGTGTCGGACGTGTACCAAATGGCGAAGAAGAGGACCCATTCCTGGAGACTCCCGACACGGAGGGGATGATTGGTACGTGTCAGCTGGTGCTGCAGCCGCTCGCCTTCAACGTGAAGCTCAGGGAACATTACTGGAGCTCATCATCTACCGAGGGCAGCCTATCGGCGTGATCAACGTCAGTACTACAGCTTACTGAAACCGTCCATAGATGGCGGGAAAGGAGGGATTGTACGGCCGGCAGAGGAGAGCCTGCTGAGAGGCAACAGTATTGCTAATAACAAAGCATTCGTTTAGTTTGAGTTCATACAACATTGGGGCGTATCTAAGGGGGACCTTGATCACCCGCGGGTCCCCCCTTGGCTGAGGGGCCATTTTCGTTTTTTGTTTGAGTGGCATTGCCAGACTCAGTCGGTCTGGGGCCCTCGGTCGGCTTGAAGGGGTCCTTTGTCGGTCTGAGGGGGCCCTCTGTCGGTCTCAGGGGCCCTCTATCGGTCTGAGGGGGCCCTCTGTCGGCCTGAGGGGGCCCTCTGTCGTTTTGAGGGGCCCTCTGTCGGTCTGAGGGGGCCCTCTGTCTGTCTCATGGGCCCCCTGTCGGTCTGAGTGGCCCTCTGTCGGTCTCAGGGGGACCTCTGTCGGTCTCAGGGGGACCTCTGTCGGTCTCATGGGGCCCTCTGTCGGTCTTAGGGGGCCCTCTGTTGGCCTCAGGGGGCCCTCTGTCGGTCTCAGGGGGCCCTCTGTTGGTCTCAGGATGCCCTCTGTTGGTCTCCGGGGGCCCTCTGTCGGTCTCAGGGTGCCCTCTGTCGATCTCAAATCGAGTTTTTAAGCAAATTGAAAATTCAAAACTTCAAAAAAGACATTACATTTTTTTACAAATGAATATCTCTGTTTTTCCAATTTTTTACTTTTAGCTTCATACAAATCACAAAAATCCGTTATTAGGCATTAAAGAACGAAATTTATATAAGAGAACCAACTATAGACGATATCCAAACCAAATGTTTAAAAGTCTGTACATTTATTGACTTATGGCTTAAGCATGAGAAAGCAATCATGTCATCATACTTGAAATTGCGTTTTTTTGCTTTTAGTGATTAGATGTTAGACAAATAAATACCACTACTGTTTTATAAGGCAAAATAGGTCTGGAAACATGTCTACTTTGCTTACATTAATCAATTTCAAATTATGAGCTTATGTGAACTGACCCTGGACTGTACTTCATCAAAGGGTCATTACAGAGTGGTTCGCGCCTGGTGAGGTTTCTTGTCAACTTACTAAACACATTTACATTCGACCCAACCCGGCCCGACACGGCCCGACACGGCCGTAAGTGACGCTTTTCGGAAGCAGATTTCTTTGCAATTATTGTCCGGATTGAAATAGGACTTACACGGTTGAATAGCTACATCAAATCAATTTTACTTTGAGCAAAAATATGTGCATGGCAATTATAAGTTAACGTAGTGTACATGTACAATGTTACAATTCATAGTTTTTGTCGGCATAATTGGCGCCGGCAAAGTCTTCCACAGCCCACGAATTTTGATCTAAAATATATTTATTTATACGATTAAGAATGGAGTGCTCAGAACGTGCACCTCCTTTTGGCGGATCCGAGAAAGGAGATCATGAAAATGTAATACTGAGTGCGCTTGCTCAATCATCTACCAAAATGGCGTTCTACTGGTTGTATCTGGTCAGGTTGTGAAATTAGCTTCTTCTATCGAATTATACGAGGAAAATAACCTACACAACAAGTGTCGCATGACGTTCGCTGACCTCTTGCAAATAGTGGTCTTTTGTGACCTTACCTTGACCTTTGCCTACGATCTCACTTTCGCTTATGCGAGAGATGTAGTATAGCTCTTTGAAAACACTTAATGCAATAATAGTTGCAATCTAAGGCTTGGAATTGAAAGTATGGCCCATTAACTCATATACTGTGATTTTACATTTCACCTGACAGTGACCTGGCATGGAACCTTGTTTTGAGCTTTTTCGGTTGCAGTTATGTGTCTAATTGAGAGCTTTCAGTTGCTGCCTTGCGCGTGTCACTGCTTGGTTGGTTGGTTTGGCTCGGAAGATACGAGGAGCAGGATCTGCCCTCCAGGTGGGGCTTGTTTGGTTGAATACCCGCAGCGGGGCGAGGACTAAGTCGGTTAATATGCCCTGATTATGGGATAAGTGTGTTGTGACACTAGCGCGGGTTAAGTCAATGAAGCGTTTACCTAAATCAGTACTGTTCCAGAACGTTGAGCTTAATTAGATAGCTAATCCACGGCTTTGTGGTACTCTATAGACGTGACGCGGTTGCACCTCCGGGCTCCGTCATCCCGGAACTGCCACGCCTGAATGCACCGCTTTCTGCTTTTCACCTCATCAGCTTTCTTTGTCTCTCACGGTAGGACGCGTACTGCAAGTACCAACTGTACCTTGAGGAGGATTACTGCACAGAGAAGATCGACAACACAACGAACCCCTCGTTCGACGACAAGCGGGTGTTTCGGTTTAACCCGGCCACCCGGCATGGTTGGTGGACTGCCTTAACAACAGAACGGTCAGCGTGCAGGTCTGGGGTCGGCACAACCTACGGGAACTGTCAGGATCGCTGAAGAACCTCTCCACGAAACAGATCGTGAAGGTGGATCGCGGAATCTTCAACAGTCGAGTGAAGGTAGAAGGATTGGCGAGGACGTGACGTGATCAATTTTATACATTTTAGTACTGGTTGCACTACCAGTCGTAAGAAAGAATAGAAGGGGCCAAGCTAGGTCACATTAGGTAATAGGTTACTAGTTTTCTAGTATACTGATGACGTAATACATCGTTACGGCACGTTGTACAAAGTAATTGGTGGTGTCGGATTGTCACCAATCTCACGCTGTACAAAGTAATTGGTGGGATCGGTCTACCACCCATTTCAGTACTATAACTACATACCACTTCCTGCAATGTTACTGAGCATAAAGTGTTTATTATAATGTCACGAAACAAGAGTTTGTCAGGATCACTGGTGCAAAGCGTCTCATACGAGACGGGTTAACCGACCGCAGCCACAATCTACTGTGTCATCCGCCCCACGAGACATCCTCAGACTGTTCCATGACAGCATCTCAACCTCCCCACTTCCCAGTCCGTCCAATACTTCCGGCCCTGATCTTTTCCTCACCCAGGGACACCACATTCCACTCCATTTCACTCCGTGTCACTACATGCCTCTCACCATGCCTCACCACTCCATTCCATACTACACCATGGCATGTAATGCCACGCCACGCCACGCCACGCCACGCCACGCCACGCCACGCCACGCCACCCACGCCACGACCATGACTATCCATGCACCTCAATTCCAACACCTGGCCAACGTCACAGCCATGCTCCGTACCTCCATTCTGGTGTCAACCTCGACTCATGAGCTGGACGTGGGAACAACACATAGCCGATACCGCGAGATTACTGTTTTTTGATCGGGCTCGCGCAGAATGCAGCGTCCGCATTACCCGCGTGAACCAGAGGCTGCTGGTGGAGGCGCTTGTGTTCTCTCATTTGCAGTATTGCATGTGTGTATGGGAAGGCTGTACTGTGACCCAAAAACGTAGGCTACAAAAGTGCATCAACTTCGGCGCTCGCGTTGTCACTGGCCTGGGGTACCGCGAGCGAGTTTCTGGCACACTGCGTGAGCTGGGCTGGCGAGCGATAAATTACATGGTTACCGAACACGACTTATACACCATGTATAAACTCACTCATGCCGAGAACGCCCCCGAACTACTCTCTTCACGAATCATCAGTCGCTCCGATGTATCCGCGTGTACCACCAGGGCTACAAGCGACGGGCAGCTGGAGGGCACCTCCAGCTGCCCGTTGCGCTGCCGCGCGCACGAACTGAGTTCGCCAGGCGCTCATTCTTTATCAGAGCTGTCGGAGCGTGGAATTATTTACCGCTGAGTGCGAGGGCTTCACCCACTTAAGCTATTTTTAAAAAGTGTCTCAATGATGTTCTTTAAACACGCATTGTGTATTTATTAAGGGTTGATGCGAATCTTTTAGTGCATGGGCGATATGTTTGTACTGATGTTATTTAACGTGGAAAACCGAAACCCCATTTTATGGATGTATTCCGAAATGTATGATGTGATGATCTATAACAAAGCGTGTTTTGTGCAACAATAAACAAATGTTTTTGTCTAACAAATGATAAGTATATATGTTACGGGCAATGTGAAAAACCAGGCATTCTGCAAAATGCCTAGGCAATCTGTAAAATGCCCAGCCAGCAAGGCATTTTGCAAAATGCCTAGGCAATCTGCAAAATGCCTGACCAACCAGGCAATCTGAAAAATGCCTGGGCAATCTGCAAAATGCCTGGGCAATCTGCCAGATGCCTGGCAGTTCAGGCAATTTGCAAAATGACTGGCCAGTCAGGCAATTTGCAAAATGCCTGATTTTTTCTTTTTTACTGTCTATTAACTTGTATATTATGAATTGTGCCTACTCACATCGTTAATTGGCGTCATTGCACGGTTATTGAACATCATTTACTGAAATCGCACCAACACTTTGTATTTTTCTGGGACTCATTGCGTAGCTGCTGATATATTCAATTGACTGGCTGGGGCACACAAATTTATCATGTAGGACCCCAAATGTTTATGCCACTACTAGAGGACATTACTTATATATCGACAATACTCGATTATAACTTTGATAGCACAATGTAATAGCGCCTGCCAACAGCATTTCAGACATACACAGGCCCGTGAGCGCTGATAGCAGCTCGAGCTGAGCTTTGAGACGAACATTTGCTTTTCAACGGTTTGGTAACATTGTTCGTATTTCTTAGGTGCACCGTTTTACAAACCGTCTTCTTTCCTCCGATTCAGGTGACAATCGGCTTAACGATAGCATATCAAATAACATAATGTAAGTAAAAGTTAACTAAAAGGGCTCAAAATATGATTTGTTCGTATCCAACACTAAAGTCGATGCTTTTAACTGGAAGCAAAATATTTATGACATTCTGGAGCAGTTGACATATTACCTTTAAATATTATTATTATGGGTAGTTGTCGGGCTTCAGACAGGTGCCACAGACTCAAAGATCCATGTTTTAATGAAACTGTTCACAACGTCTCCTTATAAAACTTCAAATAAACAATATTTCAAGACTGATTCGTCACAAAAGCTATAAGATACAAATTTTAGACGTACGCACAAGCTCATGTAAACCTATTACGCAAAAGAAGCTTCTACATTTGAAATGTTAGCACTCAAGTAACAGGCATTGTTAACTTGCAATTAGATTTACCATGTTTAAGATCTTCGGTATTTTACTTTTGTTGATGGAAAAATTATTAATGAAGAAAACAAGTATATTTGATAGTCAATAATTAAGCAGAACACGCGTTGTGCAGTACCTTTGTTAAATGTTTCACCTTTAGGATACTAAATGATATAACGAAGCCCAGGCAAATTAAAATACCTAGGTCTGATTCAATTGGCATTGCACACCTGTTGCCGAGCAACCATAGATGCTCGCTACGAAAACATATGCAAGTTTTGCATTGATAAAGTTGCTTGTAAATGCGAGTGCCAAGGGAAACAGCAATTATATAATCATAAATATGCAAGGATGAAAGTTTCACATCGGCGCTGTCAACCAACGATAATGTAGTTATCCCAATCATGGCTAATCACAGTAACATGATAACCTGATCGGGACAACTCAATTTCGGCCTCTTAAGGCTGAAACACAGCTCCCTCGCGTGAAAATCGCGTCTCGCAACTCCATTGAAATACACGCAGCACTTTCCGCTCGTGTCTCGCTCGCTCTCGCAGCTGCGCTTGCGGCTCGCTCGACTGGCGCAGATCTCGTCCTGAAAATCGGCGGGTCTCTATTTTCGCGGCAGCGAGAGGTTTACTCTAATGCAAACTTTTCGGCACGATTTGGCGAGGAGACGAGAATATTCAGCGAGACGGCCCAGGCGCAAGACGCGATTGCTTGCGGACGCGAATATGCCCCGAAGCTGTGGTTTCAGCCTTTTATTGCAGAGCCGAAATTTGAACGGGCTGTTAAGTTGATTACACTTTTTGTCTCGGCTCGATGCAAATGCGAGTCAGCACGCGTTATTCTTTTAGTGTCCAGACAAGTATCATGTTATCTGTGCCTTGGATACCATCTGTAGTAACGCAGCGTCGTGAGAATTAATGTTCAGTGGCGAGTGCAGTTGATATTACACTTCAGTACCGTGTCCTTGGTGAAACATGAGTGGAATCTTAGCAAGACCTCCTGGAGTCTTTGAAACGTACCACGCAAGGAAAAAAAACTTCGGCGAGGGTTTCAATTGCGACCTGTGACGATATTGTCCTAATAGCATTACTCACTATAGCGACTGGTACCGCTAAGTATTGTAGCGCAAGCTCATTTATAGTACACATTGAAGCAATTTATTCCGGATAGGATTAATATTAAAAAGCCTTAGGCATTCTGCAAAATTGCCTGAAATATTTGGTCAAGGCCAATCTGCAAAATGGCCTTGGTCGCGTCAGGCATTTTGCAGATGACCTAGCATTTTGAGAATACGCTGACCGGTCAGGCATTTTGCACATTGCCTAGGCATTTTGTAAAATGCCTGACCGGCCAGGCATTTTGCAAAATGCCTGGTTCTTCACATTGCCCGTAACACACATATATGTATATATATATATATATATATATATATATATGTGTGTGTGTGTGTGTGTGTTATACACACATACGTGTTTTAGTTGCTCACTCTTATGGATTTCAAAGCCACCACAATGTTTTAAATTGTAAAGAAAGGGAAAATAAATGTGTGGAAGATATGACGACGAATAAACCGACTCTAGACATATGCCGTTAAATATTATGGGCTGGGAGAAGTTGATTGCAGATTTTATCAAATCTTACTTAGAGCCACTCTTCCAGAACTAGGGTGCATTTTGTGCTTTGTTTGTAGCGAATATAAATAGTTTGCCAGCCATTTTTGGTCACAAACCAGTGAGCAGAAATCATGTCCGTTCCGCTGAGAGTACCGGCAGCCTATGAAAAACGATTAGAAGCGCCATATATACCACCTGCACCTGCACGAGGCGCGTGCTGCATGGCTAACAGACACCACATAATGACCTATGATGAGATATCATTGAGACGTGTCAGGCATCACTCTCTGTGCACATTATGGTGGTGCAGAATGTGTCGCATCCGCACGACTTCGCCGTATAACTATGTTTATGTTGACATCTTAGGCATAACAGTACCACAACCTCCGGTCATGGAGTCAACGCTACTCGTAGCGGCACCAGATTACACAGATAGCACACATCAGCTATCCTCTTGCACAGCAGATATCAGTGTTTGGCTGACGGCGCTAACTGGGCCAACTACCCCTTAACCATCACCCGCCCATATCCGCTGAGTACTCTCAAAATGACACCAATGATCTGTCCGCTCGTCAATGCAGATCCACGTTGACGCGTTCGCACTCGCGCGTCAGTTGTAACAGCCAGTGTCGCTCTTCAGCTGTGGCGCGTCAGTTGTAACAGCCAGTAGTGGCGTGGCGCTCTTCAGCTGTGGCGCGTCAGTTGTAACAGCCAGTAGTGGCGTGGCGCTCTTCAGCTGTGGTGAAGGTGATGGCTTGTATGCATTTATTTTATGTGTACGTCACTGTACCTATGATATGAAAATTGTAAAGTAAAAATCATGAATGAGCAGAATAAAAATCCGATACCCGTGCCGCACAGAATCAACAAACATAGCAAAAATGTTTACCTGTCTCACGCAGTGGCGGACTCAGGATTCGGTAAGGGAAAGGAACACGTAGCAAAGTCTGCACCCAAGCCTTGGTGGTCCCCCTCGGACCTTGGTGGACCCGCACCCCGAAGTCTTGGTGAGCCCCTTTGAGCTTGAATACAAATTAAGGCAATAATTGACCCTTTTAGTCCGAAATATGCCTTTCACATGCCAAAATGGGCCTCTTTAAGCCATAATTAGCCCTCGTCAAGCTGGGATGGGCACTCTGGAGGTCAGAGTGAACTAGAGTTCGACATGGCTGCACTTTTCCTTGGCCTAGCCGCCCCACAGCCATTGCATCCAGCCAACAAGCCAGCCAACAGCCACTCCAAATGTCAATGGCTGGCCGTTTGGCCAGCCGTGAGGATTTTTGGATCATTCATGATATTGGTCTTTTTCAGAATATGCTGTTATAGCAAAATGCCAAGGCTTCTTTTAAACCAATTATTTGGGTATTATTGTAGTATTGTCACTCAAAAATACATGTAGGACTAATGCAGGCCACAGCCGCAGCCACAGCCATGAATCTAGAGGATTTTCCAGTCCGGCCCACCCCATGATAGCCATGGGGGCTTCGGCCAGCCCAGGGGATAGCCGCCCATGTAGACAAACTCTAGGTGAAACGCCTTCAAGAGTTCAGCCTGGGCTACGGAGGTTCAGAGTGTATGAAATTTACTTGCAGTTGTTTTGAAAAGCGGAGTGGAATTCGTTTCGTGTAACTTCGATTGGCTATGAGTCCATCAGGCTATTGGGTGTTCCTGCGGGCTAAGGGGGTCGATGCATGACCCCATGGCCCCCTTCCCTCTGGATCCGCCACTGGCCCCACGTCCACAGATAAATCAATGGGTATCCAATATCCATACGGGTGTCCCGGCCCTTGACGAACACCGAGGCTGGTTTCTCCGGGCGACGACCACCACATGACTTGATCGGCCCCGTCTCAGTATTGACTGCCGGAGGGCGCCATGGGCGCTCAATGCACGTGCACTGCACGATATTCGGTAACGGACAGGTACACCAAGCGTTGCTCGAGAACCGCCGCGCTACGCTGCACCTACGCTAGTTCGGTATTGATTGGCCATGGCCAGTAAACAGCGAGTCTGGCCGTATCCTTGCCATACGAGTTGCGAGTGAAACGGCGCGAGCTAGACGGTGGCCCGAGTCATGGATCCACATGACTCATCCCATCATGGGTCAGGTAGGTACGAAGTCAGGTGGGTGCACTGGGAGCTCGTGCACCCAGGAGATCACCGTGCACCCTCTGACATTAGCCGGTGCACCCCCAGTAATTAAGGTAAAGGACTTCTTCAGTCGAATATTAAAAACAATTGCACACCAGCCCTCATAAACCTTTGGAGTTAAAGGGACATTGCCGCCTTAACGTTATATTTGAGTTGAGATAGCCATGTTGTGTGCTTGGCATTGTAATTATGTATGGCATTCCACGTCATTTCGACCAGTCGAAAACACCCTCATCTCTCACTTTTTGTTCAAAATTGGTGTATAGGGTTATCTTGTGTCCTAATTCAGCCTGTGGAAATATTAGCTCGATATGACCTCAGGTTAACGAGTTTAGCCTCGGGCATTTTGCACGGGTCGACATTGCAGAGGTGTTTTTCGGATGCGGGCCGAAAGACTGCATTTGACTCAACCAAATGTTAAAAGTATACTTGGTATGGCTTGAGTTTCACAATGAAACGATTTTTTTGCGTGACCTTGAATTGACCTTGACCACGTTACCTTGTGATTTTTTTCGATGACCTCGTGTGACCTCGAGTACACTCTGAATTTCAAATTTTTAACCTCTCAAAATACTTGAATCATAATGTCTTGTCTAACAATGCAATAAATAAAAAAAACGCATTTTTCTCTATTTCCGATATTTCCCATCCTATATAACGTGCGTGTTTTCGGAATTACCCAGGGGAGGGGTAACGGGCAAATATCTGCCAAGCTATGGGAACCGATTTGAACGGGTCTTCACCTTTGATTTGGAGTGTCTAAGACGGTGGGCCGTAATAAAATTTATACACTTTGGTCCTAATCTGAGTCAGCGATTGGACCCAAACCACCCAAAACACCAACAATCGCTGCAGACGACATCATGCTTCCGAATCCAATTGGACCGATTTGGGCGGACTTTTCTCCATTCGATCCCGGACGTGGCTCAAACGTTGTGGTACAGAGTTTTATCTACTTTGATTGCATTCTTAGTGGACCAAATTAGACAAACGACAACAATCGGTTGTAAGACGGCAGTCTCATGCCTCAGACTCATTGGGACCGACTTGAACAGGGTCTTCTTCAATCAATCTGGTGTGGTCCAAAACAGTGTCTTCAAGAAGTTCTATCAACTTTTATTGAATCTAATTAGACCAAATCAGACCAAAACCACCAAAAATCATTGTAGACGTCATGTTCCGAACATATGTTTCCAATTTGGACACGATCTTCACCATTTGATCTGGCTTGGTCCAAAAGGGGCCTCTAAAAGTCTAGTCGACTTTGGTCTGATATAAGTGGACCAAATTGGACCAAAACCACCCAAACCACCAAAAATCGTTGCAGAGTACATCATCCTCCGAACCTAATGTACCGAATTGGGCGTTATCTTCACCATTCGATCCAGCGTGGTTGAAAACGTTGCAGTGGACAGTTTTATCTAATTTGAGATTCAATCTAAGTGGACCAAATTATACCTCAAAAAGCTAAAAATCATTGCAGATGACGTCATGCTCAGAACCTAATGCACTGATTTGTTCGGAATCTTCACCATTCGCTCCGGCGTGGTTCAAAACGTTGAGTTGGACAGTTTTATCTAATTTGATTCAATCTAAGTGGAACAAATTAGACCAAAAACGCTAAAAACAGTTGCAGATGACGTCATGCTCCGAACTATGGGACTGATTTGGACACGATCTTCACCATTTCATCTGGCTNCTTGCATTTATGCCAGAACGTCGTCATTTCATCTGGCGGTGCGTGGTGTGATACGAGCTGAAATAGCTCATATACCTACCTACCTAGTACGAGCAGAACTTCAAAACTCAAAACATCTGTTTACGAATGTGTTGTGCTGTTTGTTTTTTTGCGTTGCCGGGCTTAGGAGCAGCGGGCGCCGACGTACGTTTCCCAATTAAAACTTCAGTTTTTGCTGCTTAAAATAAAAATTAATAGAATAATCGAACATGTAGTACTATCTTCTATTACTATTTGAAATCAGCTGGAAAATTTTCTCAGAAACCGGCCTTTTTGCATTTTACCTATAACGAAAATATGCAAACAATGCTGACTAGTTTGACTTGCTTATCCGCCATTTGCATACAAACTGCGATGTTGCATTTTGCATTTGTTGTGCATGCATTAAAGGGAGCGTGCCTACTCTTTTGAAATGTCAAATATATTTTCCTTACGGTAAGAAGCTTTCATCATTGGTTTCATCATTGGTTACGATAAGATTCACGTCTGAAGTCCCTTTACTAATATTCTGTTTACTAATATTCTGTTTTGCATTTGTTTTGTTTCAAAACTCATAACCGATCGCCACTTTAAACAGAGTAACGAAGATGTTACCTACAATGGCGCACCAAAGACAATAAACAAACCCATACGAACAATGTTTGGGTATGTTTATAGTTATCGAGGCTCTGTTCGGCAGCTGCTATCAGTGCTCACGAGTTGTTTTCTATTGGCCTGCGCTAACAATATATGCTAGCGTTGTAATTAAAGGGGCAATGCTTCTATAGCAAAGCTCTCTGACGATATGATAATTTTGTTCTTCGGAATGATCTTGTCGAATTTGGAATATCCTCAGCAACTATAGTGAATCTGGGGAAATTAAGTACATTGGCTTAAATTTCAAGAAAAATATGTTCTACAGACTAGTGTCAACAACTCCACATGACCGATGTGAGTAGGCACACTCCCTTTAAGGTTTTGCTGGTTCAGCGGCGAAACGAAAATGAAAGGCCTCCAAGTTGCGGCTACACCCCATACAAGTACACAATGAAGGCTCGACGAGAGAGGCGCTTATGGACCGACCAAAATCTCTCCTGCCCCAATATTACGGAACTACTCAGAATACAATTAGATTTATGTCCAAACCACGCCGACAACTTTTATCAAGATGACTGCCAACACTCTCTAAAAAGCTAACGCTGCATAGGCAAGCAAGTCCATACGAAACTTTTATCGCAGTCGTCTAAAAGTTGGAAAGCAGATAAGTTGGAGAATAAGGCACTCCAAGCCTTAGAGCGGCCGCCGAAAGCGTTTTAAAAGGCTGTCATAAACTGATGATTGGTAATACTTTCTGCAAATAAGCCGACCCGGGAAATATTCCTTCCCGAAAATCAATGCGCCTCGCCATTTCCAGCAGCCAACCGCAGCGTCATGACGGCCTGCGCAGAACGTCTGCGCAGAAGTCGCCACTGTGGCCGCCGCCGCGGGGGCTGACGAGTCTATTCGCGGGCCGCCAATCGAATTATTCAAATTACGCGGAAAGTGGAGGCCGGTTGTCGGAGGCAGAGCGCTTATTGATGGCGGCGCGGCGCTCCGTAATGGTCGGGCCGCTGTCTCTTCAATCGGCCCCGAAATCAGATTACCCGAGCGTACAGTCAGCCGCTGCTCGAGTTTTATGCAAAACTATTTAACAAATGAACTGGAAATCGTCGGCGCTTCATCGGAGACTAGCCGGAGAGTTCTGCCTTTTAAATCAAATGCTAATGCGAGGGCGGCGCAGTTAGATCATTTTGGAGACTGGATCGGGTCGCGCTGAGCGTTTCACGGTATTTCGATAAAATAACGGCTGAGCAGAATGCGAGGCATCTGCTCGAGTCGATCGTTAGCCGCATCATCGGACAGACTTCAGACAAGAGCGTCGACGTTGTCCTATCCAGTTGGAGATGATATGTAAATGTTGTCCTAGTGTTCTGACCGGAAAGTCTGGCAAAATCACATTTGCTTTCGAACATTTTCGGCCAACATGGATCAAGTTTCATGTATTTACACTGTACAGTGTACACTCAAGTTTTACAGTCTGTTGTAACATGTATGTTACCCTTTTGTAGATAAACTAAAACCCAAGAAATTCTAAGATAGCAAATTACATGTAGTATAAAACTGAAATCTCAAAACTAAAAAAATACCCACTTTATTCTGTATTGTATGCTTAAAAAATTGTTTGACATCAAAAACTGGAATATGTGTGAGAAAGTGAAGTTCAAGCTGCATATCAACCCAATTTCAAAAAGGATATTACCATTGTGACTTAGTAATAGCCTTTCAAGCACAACGAACTATGCTCGAATTAAGCAATAAAATCACCAAAACTTTTAAAAGCTGTGAAAAGGAAGAAATTGACAGACAAAAAGAATGGAACAATATCAGACAAACATATAAAATCACAAAAGAAAAACAAAATTTAACACAATTTACATTTAATTTTTAACACAATATTTTTTCGGCGATTTTTTATCATTTTTTGTGTGCTAAAAACATCAAAACTCCAGATTTATGTGAAAGCAAAGTGCTTCAACAATAAAAAAGACAAGTTTTAGATGAAGAGCACAATTTTTACTAAGAAGGCTTAAGCTAAGAATGGTAAATGATGACGTAATATTTTGAAATTGCGTTTTTTGCTTTTTTGACAAGATAAAGACAAATCAATGTCAGCGATGTATTTCTGAGATAAAACTTGTCTAAAAACATGCATTTTGTGTTAAGATTAAACAATTTTAAAAACTGACTCCATTTGACCTGAATTTGACCTCGGCTTGACACAAACTTCACTTAAATGAGCTCAGATGGTGCCTTGATTATCACTATCAATTTATACGTATAACACAACCCATAAAACATGTGTCGCATGACTTTCGAAAATCTCTTTCGAATAGTGACCTTTTGTGACCTGATTCACCTTTGCAAAAAAAAAAAAAAATGTTCATGCGGGATGTGTGTCATACATTTGGGGGCACTTTGGGTGATCATGGTTGCAATCAAAGGCTCTGGATGGAAGTATGATTCAGAAACCAAAATGTTTCGATTTTGACCTTTGACCCGACCTTGACCTGATTGATATGCGACCTTATTTCAACAATTTCGAGTATGTTTAATCGAGTATGCGAGACGCATCGTCTCGATGAGAGCTTTCGAATGCCGCCTTGTGCGTCTCGCTACGGTCATTGGTTCCCCCCGGTCAATGGCGTTCGGATAAGACCCCGGTCAAGCGCGGGTTAACTCGCACAGCTGGTTTCAACGCACGAGATTACCCTATGTATCTATTTTTTGTCAAAATCGGTTGCATGAGGGTGCTATTTTCCATATATTTTGGTCGATTTTGTGTGGAATGCCCCTTATGTGTTTGCTTCTGTTAAGTCGCGTCATTACAAATGAAATGGCATCTGCTTGAATCCGCCATATCACGTGCTTTGATTTCCTAGCGATAAATGTCATGCTTATTTTTCCATTGGACCTCCATTCAAAAATAAATGTGTCAACCGAACTGCTCAAATCACCTCAGGTAACTTTGCTTGCCTGAGCTATTGCTTATTGACGTCACGAACAATCAGAGAGCAGAATGATAAATTACGTAAGTATACATAAATATTTAAAATGCTGATAATTCAGAGGAATTTATATTATATTGACAATATATAAAATATTTTGGATATATTTGCGTCCCATCAAATACATAAAAAAGGGTTAGGTAACCTGCAACTAATCCATTTGGTTTCCTTGTTTATTAAATGTCGGTAAAATGTATAGGATTGCCGGTCATATTATCGAAACAAGCAGGAATCGAAATATATTCTCCATTGAGTAAGACAACAATACGGGAATAGCCCGCAGATTGATGAGATCCAAAAGTACTTGCGAGCAGCTTGCAAGTGCCGGTCATTGAAAGTGTGGAACATTTATCAACTTTAACTTAAAATATATATTCGGTATGAATATTGGTATGCAAAATGTGATGAATTTACAATACTTTGTTGTCTCGTCTATCGATTTCAAGTCATAACTCCATTTTTTGTGTGGGAAAAGGTGATTATTTCTCCTTAAGATATGTATTATCTTATTCTGGGAGGAGCCGATACATTTTTTTTTAGTGCATGTGTATTGTGTACTCCTTTTCTTTTCGTTTTTATTGATTGGCATTTGGCATCAGGATTGAATAGGCACTTCAATGTGAGTATGCCAAAATATCTACCTAACATTTTGTATATGGAACGAATTACGAAACGGAAGGGGACGACCCTGAGATGAGGCCCGCCGATCCCGACGCGGTCCCAAACGACAGCCAATCAAATCGTCCCATCTGACGACCAATCAGCGTACGAATTGGCCGACAGCCGGTACTCAGACCTCCGCGTCGGGACCACAGCTATCGAACCATTTACGGACGGGGCAACGGTGCGGCGCGCCAGCGCACAAAGCTTATGGTAATGCCGTCTGAAAAGCGTTATTTGCCGTGTGAAAAGGCCGCACACAGCGCGGCGCACCGGAGCCATATTGGCCGAGGTTTGGAGGGCGGGCGAGCCGGCCGGCCGGCTTTGTGCACGGTGCACGTGCACACCGCTCGGCACTGTGATTAAGGCGGTCGGAGGGCGGATGGCGGAGACGACGGGCTATTCACGGGGCGGTGGGATGGGACGGCCCGTACAGATTCACACGGACGGACTGGGTCCGACAGTTTGGCAAACAGCCGACCCTCCTGAGAGCGGTCTCCTCTCCAGAGCGGAGCTGAGGTGCGAAAATGGAGGTCTGTGAACTCTGGTGAGACGGGACGGATTCGGCGGTGGCAGTATGCAGCGAGGGTGTCTCTTGTTTCTGCGTAAGGCCGAGGACGCGTCAAAAGACGTGTCACTTCTACTGCTCATGGAGCGGAACGAGACGTTGTCGATTGACACTTGTTATGATGTTCTGGGGACGTCGCCATTCAGATCCGCTATCTGTCCGTTGTTGACGGGGGAGACAGTATTCAGCTCGTTGGTGGTTGTTTTCTGAGGTCTGTAGGTATTGTGGTGGGCGGGTGTCGACGTTATTGGCCCTGAGAGTTGCAGGGTCTGGTTGAGTATTTACAGAACTGCTTTCAAATGGCCTCTTGTGCAGGCCAGATTACGACGAATTCAGGTGTCCTGTCGTTTACTGGTTGAACTATGCGATATCGTCCAGAAGTGCGATTACCTCGAAGTAACTAATTTTAAAATTGTGATAATCTCTCTATAAATACTATCGAATCACCTTTTGAGCGTTATATTCAGATAATGTTGAGTCACAACGAGAAGATGATTTCTGCTTTAAATTGGAGCTTCTTCCTTTACTGCTTCGATTGAAAGGAAGCTGAAAAAATGAGTCGATTTCTGCCGCAAACACTTTACTTCTTCTCGACTTAACAAAGGCATCCATCACAACATGCTAAGTGGTTCAGATTTTCAGACGCCACCTTCTAGTTCTAGTATCCCCCCGCAGACTACCCATGCACCATTATCCCTCCACTAAGGCAGACACCTCGTCACGACTGTCCTCTTCTCTCGATCCGCGTAACTCGGGAACTCGTCGATTACCGGCCCATTCTGCAGCCATCAACAGTTCACTTAGTCCGATCCGGCCGTCCGCGCCGGTTTTGTCACACAGGCTGTCACCTGACGGCGCGGCGGTTCAGCGCCCCGCCTGACACCTGACGGGACCACCGCCGGTCGGAGACTCGGCGAGACGGCCAGATTACCAGAACAACGGGTACATTCGGGCTGTGTAGCTGTGGAAGCCGGCCACCGCTCTGGAGAACCACGCTGGAGGGTTACGTTCTGACTCTGAGAACCACGCTGGAGGGCGACGTTCTGACTCTGAGAACCACGCTGGAGGGCGACGTTCTGACTCTGAGAACCACGCTGGAGGGCGACGTTCTGACTTTGAGAACCACGCTGGAGGGCGACGTTCTGACTTTGAGAACCACGCTGGAGGGCGACGTTCTGTCTCTGAGAACCACGCTGGAGGGCGACGTTCTGTCTCTGAGAACCNTTGGACAACGTAATCTTCTGGTGTCCATCAGATTTGTAAATATTTGTCTGCTTGTGGGCTGTTAGGTACGACCAAGGTCGTTTGTTTCTCTGATTGTTTCTGCCTATCTGACCTGACTTTTATTTGCTGTGCCTTCTTTTTCAATACTATCATCAGAGCTTCTGGGAATCTTAACTTAATGAAAGCCTTATTAATATAGGCTATTTCATCATCCAGAAACTCAGGCGAGCATAGGCGGTAAGCCCTCAAAAAGAAACCACACTGAAAGAACAGTTTGAGAACACCTAGCAAACGTTCTAAAATAACGCCAAGTTTCGAGCTCTTCCACATTTCTCACAGAACCTCTTATTTACGAGCTCAAATTTAACCCCCATTTCCTAAACTGTTCTCACGTGACGCCAGAACACTTTTCGTCAGAAGATTCGTCACAGGTGTTCTTATATGATTGAACGCTTTCCGTTCTTGAGGGTATCGCAGCTGGCGTATCCAGAAGTTCGGCTAGGGTTTCTGACTTTTGCCTCACTTTTGCGCGTCACTTGTCTGCTTTTTTAGGCGAACAAGCGTTGTTGCCATTGTAACCCTGAAAAGTGGCGACCAACGGTTTTCTACAGGAATTAGACGTTTGATTGTTCATACTAATAACTTAATGCGGCTAGCATAATTCTCTCATACTAAAAATATGTTCAAAGTTAAACATTTATATTTTAAATTTGTATACCACGTTGTTAAAAGATCAAATGACAAGGGAATTTATATACTTCATATGTTGAAATATAAAATAATTATTTGATTATGACGTCATTTAAAGGCCTTATGCAAAGCAAGTCGAGGCGAAGAGCCAAGGTCCTATAACCGAAGAAGAGCCGAGTCTTGAGAGTTTCCGGTCTGCTCCGTTCGTGGATAGAATTAAATTGGTTTCCGAGGATAATTTATAGCCTGCAAAATAGAAAAGGTGAGCAAATGCAAGTATTGTCCATTCTTTTGTGTATTTTAAAAAGAAGTATCATATCGAAAAAGAGAACGCAATCTTTTGTATTTATTATTTATGTGGCTTGCCGTCATACTCGTCTATTTTGTTCCTCTCCTCCTTCAATATAGAGTGTTTAAACTCAGAATAGTGTTAATGGCCAGATTTTAGGCGCATAAAAGGCATTTTATCAAGTTGGAGGACTGATCTGAGAAGTAGACTGGTGTTTCATTCTGTACTGATTTGACTGGATTATTAGGGGAGGATGATTTCTGAATCCGCCCCTCCAGTATGTGTAATTATCAGAGGCCCTCCATTGCGCGTGTTAAGGTATATGACGACTGCGCCTCTCTCAGTCAGTGTTGTGTTTTCGTTGTTCGTTGTATTGAGGCTGACTGTTGTTTTTGTGACGCGGCATTGTGACGCGACTGCTGTGCCGAAAGCAGAAACTCATGCCGCGTACGCTGGCCGGCTGTCTGGTTTACTCAGGCCCGGTTCCCGGCGTTGTGTTCGTTGGAGTCGCTTAATGTGTGAGATGCTGAGGAGATCAGGAACCGTGCCCTGCCACCAGCGTTGTTGTTGGTTGGAGTCGTTTAATACATGTTATTCGCTATTCATTGCTTCTTTAATGAGTGCGGAAAACCGTTCCAAAGTAACACAGTATGGTTCTCATTTGGCCCTATTCAAAAATTATACCACACTGTTTTCAGAACCCTGTTGCGAAACTTCTATGAGAACGGATACAGTTCTACAATCCCGAAGTGGAAAACGTGGTTCTTTGAGGAAACGGCTGCCGGGATACTGCTCTTCTCTGAGAACGTGTTACTTGGTTGTTTCAGGTTTTAAAAGGTCGAAAGCCTGTTCTCCATCTAAAAGTCGGCTTACAGTTTTCTAATAGAAGGTCGGAAAGTGTTCTTCTAAAAGATCGATAAGTGTTCTACTAAAAGGTCGGAAAGTGTTCTTCCATGAAGAACGGTGAGAATCGGAAAACTGTTCTTATTTTAACCGCTCTAAAAATAACCCCACCTAAGGTTCTCGTTTTGTGTGGTCTGTTTTGAATAGGACAAATGAGAACGGGAAAACGTTCTCTGAGAACGGCTAGCGTTCTACCTTTTTTCTCAGTGCAATCACTATTCCTGTCTTAGTTCTCTGGCTGTGTGCTGAAAAATAGTGCACAAAATCGTCCTAAGACAGGAATAGTAATTGGTTTCTTTTTGGGGGCTTGCTGCATATACTCGCCTGAGTTTCTGGACGATGATATAGACTATATTAATAAGGCTTTCATTAATTTAAGATTCCCAGAAGCTCCGATAATAGTATTGAAAAAGAAGGCACAGCGAATAAAAGACAGGTTAGATAGGCAGAAACAATCAGAGAAACAAACGACCTCGGTCGTACCTAACAGCCCACAAGCAGACAATATTACAAAGCTGATGGCGCAAGAGATTAACATTGTCACAACCTCAGGAAAGAAAATAGGACAAGTAGTACGGAAAAAGAAAGCCAAAAAACAAAACTCAGATAGCATTGTGTACAAAAATTCCGTGTGGCAAATGCGATAAGTCACTATTTTGGCGTGAAAACAGGTGCGGGATTAAAAACACGCGGTTCAAAAGAATCATAGGAATTGATCTTACGTAATCTTACCTCAAAGGATACATCTATAATGTTCTCTTACATTGTTTGCTTCATGCCGATCGAGAGGGACCCACCTGCATTAAATGGATGAAACCCCAAGCACTGCACACCAATCTTAACAAAATTGCCAACGCATGGCTTAGTTGAAGGCCGCATACACGGGTCGGAGAAAGTGGACCAAATTGTTTTCGCCAGGATATTTTTTACAGATGCACAGCAGCATAGCTGAACGAATAAAGTAAAGGTAGAAACCTAAAGATGAAACTAAAGAAAGCTCTATCGATCGATCGAACAGCTATTCTATCAATCGACGCTTATCGACCTTGAAAATCTATGTATAAACGCTATCGAATTGATTGCAAGTTTATCAGATTTATCATGATAAGATTTGTTTTTGTAAGCTGGTGTACAATGTAGGATATTTTGTAATGTATTCTATGCCTCGCCGTAATCGATATATGTCTTGTATTTGCCATGGGTAATAAGCAATAAACGGGCGAAAACGTCGGGTATTTATTTTCTTTTTTTAGTTTAAATTAAGTTTCAAAACATGAATTATTATATTATTATAAGGCCTTCCTTTCACTCGATTAACATTTGTCACATAAATATTCTTAATATGCTAAATTTGCATGTGTTTTAGCTAGACACGACACATTTAATGACATCTCATCTGGAAACACTGCATAATTTTGGCATCCTTCCCCCTAACTCTTTGAATTTGGCAACACTGTAGCAAAGAAGCCCATGCTCCAAAACTACTGGACCGATCAGGCTGATCTTGTCTCCATTCGATCACGCCTGTTCCAACACGTTGCCGTTTAATGTTTTATGCATATTGGTACACTTTAAGTGGACCAAATTAAACCAACAGCTTTAGTACAAATTTAAAGACGAGTCCATGCTCCAAGACCATGAAACCGATATGCGTGATTGCTTCACCATTCGATCCGGCGTGGTCCAAAACGGTGCCGTATATGATTTTATACAGATTGGTCTACTCTAATTGGACCAAATTAGACCAAAACAATCAAAACCGGAAACCCATTGCAGACGAGCCCATGCTCCGTGACTTATGGGACTGATCTGGCTGAGTTATTCACCATTGGATCCTGCGCGGTCCGAAACGGTGCCGTTTTGGCGGATTGGTGTATGCCACCTTCTCGGTTTTTCCGGAATAAATCGCGAAGTTATGAACCAATCGCAATGCATCTTGCAATACCCCACCTTTGAACAATTTGACATATGCTCTGAAAATATCGAATTTATCATCTCGATGACCCATAACCTTTGACCTGTTTCTCAGGGTCGTGTTTGGGGCAACTGGCGTCCAGTCGTATTGATCCCTGAAAATGTGCAGTTTCCGAGTGTTTGTTGTTCAGGACTCAGGAGCATATGCAAATTGCAAAGGTGTTTCTAGACGACAGGACAATTTGTGGCGCTGATTTCAAATCTGCGATTTATTTTGCATATTTATATGTTCCACTAGGGTCATTTGATTTCAAAGGTCAGCCGAGGTCAATGATCTAATATGACCTGACATTTACCTTTTTGAAATTTGGCAGTTTTTAGTATACTTCTGCGATGATACTTTCAGATTAACCCTTATTCATTGTGTCATGGTTCTCTGGCTACCCCTATAGTGTGCAGGGGGGGGCTTAATCTTTTTTTTTATTTCTTTTTTTTTTTTTTTTTTGTTTATTTTCCATTCTTCTCTTTTCATTTTATCTATTTTTTTTTTTTTTTTTTTTTATATTTCTTTTTTTTTTTTTCCTTTTTTATTTTCCTTCTTTTCTTCTTGTTTCTTTTATATTTTTTCTTTATTTGTTTTTATATTATCTTTTATCCTTTTTTATTTTTTTTTCTTATTATATTTCTATTCGATTTTTTTTTTTTAACTATTTTTATTCTCGCCCCCCGCGAGATCTCGATGATTCTTACTTGGTCCGATTTTCAAAAATCAAACGGTGGTCGATTCACTTAGATCATGATCTATAATTTTCTATAATACGATTTCATAAAATTTTAAATATGGGCTCATTCTTTCGGGGGCCAAAAAGTACAAAAATTTGAGGTATTTTTGATCCAACACAGCTGCCATGTTTATCAACCGATTTTAATTAAATCAACAGTGATCGATATTCGATAAATATTGAGTAGGAAATGATATGTGATGACGATTGTTAAAAATTCAAAAATCATAGGCGTGTGCAGGTCACTAAATTGGGTGGCGAAGTTAAAGCGTAATTTCAAACGTTTTTTATGGCTTTTTCTGAATAAATGCAATAGTCGTTATTGTAATCATACAAAATAGTTATTTAAGTCATATTTTTGTTACCATTAGGCGTGGCCAGGTTAACGAAAAAGGACGGTCCAAATATACCATTATAAATGATCCGCAGCATGCTTCTACCCACGGGAATATAAATCAGTTCGGTCATAGATAGTTCCATTTTAATTGCTCCAAATCATCATTAGGCTAATCCAGAATTTACCCCCCCATTTTTTTTGGGGGGGAGGATGGTGCCAAAGACTCTTTTTATTAGAATAAATCCCCGCAATACTAACACCAACTAGTCAACAATTACAGTTTCTTGCAATTTCAATTCACATAATGTTGCCCGCTTTTTACCCTACCTGGGCTCGCCTTATTCTGTTCAAATGTTTCAAAGGACCCCCTTGGGCTTTTCATCGGAAAACTGCGAGTATTGTATGTCCTTTGTAGGCCCATTGCATCAAAGTTCCTGCAACTTAATCATTACCCCCTTTCTATTCTCTGAGCGCGCCTCTGCCAATAATAATGTATTTATTTCCTCTCCTGGACTCATATGTCCAGTTCATCATTCTTCCAACTATCTGTTTGATGCTCCGTAATTCGCTAGATATCGTTTATCACTTTGCAAGTTTTTACCCCCTTTTCTGTGCCTGTGACACTGCCCTTGGAAATTAAGATGTAATAATTTATGCCAAAAATTAGAAGGAGAAACTAATCTTCAGCATCTTCATAGCATATATAACCGCTAATTTATATTGGCTTTATTGACTTGTCAGCTAGGCGTTTCATTTACTTTGTTTTGAATTATCCCCCCTTTTTCATAAGTATTACCTGTGAAACCGCCTCTTTCCGAAATACATATATCATGAACATCAACTAATTAACTTATTTTTAAAATCATCCGTAAAACCTATAGCAACTTCTTCATACTTGAGGCAGTTAGGAAGAATCCGTGAAGATCGCATTTCCGTATTATCGACAATTGTCGCCGAAAAATCATCCCAAAACCGAGCCCTGGAACCGCCTCTGTTCAAGTCAGAAACTCCCAAATTTGACTCCAGATGTGTAAATCAATTTTAGGAAAAGCCCGAAAGTTTCATAAGCCTACTCGTAGCCGTTTTGGAGATATCTAAGAAAAACATGAGAGGTGGGCAATATTTGCCCCCCACTGCCACTAATAGGGTTAAGCGTTCATTTAGCATTATAACATGTTCTTGATTTCTTTAGCTCGGTTAGTATTCGTTTTTACACTTTTACGATTTGATGAAATTTTGGTCTTTGACATGACCTCAGTCTATCATCTAATCATCTAATGACTCAGGACTTTAAAATCGAATGTCAATTAATTTCTCTCGTCACAAGCAGCACGCTCACTTTTTAATCGAAAGTCTAGTTCAGTTAGGGGCCAAGCGCCAGAGGGTCATATAACCCCCTACCCCTACACGGTCACGCACTGATCTTGCCCTTCACGGACGAGGGTTAACCCTCGCCCGGGCAGAGCGAATTCACTGCTTGTCCGGGTATGTAAAATTAGTTACAAACTACGTGAGTTATTTGTAAAAAAACTGAGTGGGTGGCATCCACCCCCCCCTACCCGGGCGAGGGTTAAACTGGTTGAATATTTTGGTGTAATGAGGTAGTGTAGACTGATCTATTGAAATCACATTCACGCAGGCCACAAGAGCCCATGCATGCAAATTATCAAAGTGCAGACATTAAAACACCCAGGTGGCTGTGGCCTGAGAGGAAAGAAACTAACTTGGCAGGTGTCCTTGAAGCCGGCGTTGATTTTCCGAGCACTAGTACATATCATGTTGGCCATCACACTGCGGTGGCTCCACGTGAACAAGTGCTCGATGTTACAGCGTTTGTTGCTGATGGTACGCAGGCTGACGGTGTACAGTTGGTCGGGGCCGAAACCATACTCCTGGAGGCACGTCAAAATCGCTATCAGTTTGGCGGGCAGTGTCAGATCATCACGGATGCCAGATCATCAGTTCATATGGAAAATTAATCCACGACGGGGGGTGGACACTAGTCAACATGGGCACCTTATTTTGCGCACGGGGTCAATAAAGAGGGAGGGTCCAGAAGAGGTTATCTAAGTACAGAAGGTGATCCATTTCAGTTTGACCAACCGTGAAGTGGGGAGGAGATCGGTGTCAGCAATTGGCAATAATTCGTACCGTAATTCATGAACGGTCTAATTAGAAGCAGAGGCACAAGAACCATGCAGCATACCAGAACGGGGTACCTAAGTACAGAAGTGGGTCCATTTCAGCGTGACCAATCGTGAAGTGGGGAGGAGATCGGTGTCAACAATTGCCAAAAATACGTACCGCAATTCATGAACGGTCTCTGGAAGTAGAGGCACAAGAAGCATGGCATATCATCGAACCTGACCAAAGTGAAACATGCCACGAACGTCTTAAGTTTAAATACAATATACCTTGTTCATGTTTACTCCCGTGGTATACTTTCGTCGCTTAAGTTTCGATGATCAGCACGTTAAAAACTGCCTAGGTGAATTACTGTGGCCGTTGGTGCGCTCCGGCCTCAAACCTGTAGACGCCAGCAGGAATTGGATGGCAGTATTGCAATGCGCATAGCACTACAGCTTGCCTCGTGCAGATCATTTAATATCGTTGGATGTGAGCGATTGACATAGAAGTTCTTCAGATATGAAGTTAGATAGTACGTTGTTTCGAAACACCGCTGACCGCACAACGGGGCCGAAGCCCTGATTAGTTCGACCAAATTCATTTGGGCGAACTTTAATAATCCAATAACAATTACACTATCTGGCACAACATTTTATCCAAATTACGATTTTGGCATGTTTTATCTTTCGTCATGATCCGTTTAAGCGTGGCATGCGTCGGAGTATGGAACTTTGAATGACACGAAGGACACGCGTCGTCGCTGCTGTTGACGTACACAATGCTCAAGCACGAGTTTTTTTATATCATAAGTCACTCAGCAAATAAGAATAGGGTTGCATCCTACAAAATGAGAAGTTGGCTGCATAATGAGGCTAAAAAACGCATTATAAAATTTTGTTTACACCAACTTTGGTGCGCTTTTTTAGAAATGTAACGCACAGTTTTCAAACGTAAAGTTTAATAAGCTTGATATGAAATGTCCTAACTGATCCCAGGTTTATTTTAGCACCAAAGCGTTGCCTAATGAATCTTGTATCAGGAACCTATTCGTTTACCTGTGGTAATTTGCGGTCTTTAGAGCAGTTTGCATTTTTGCATTATTTGTTGCTGGCACTTTGGTGGGTAAGTATCGCCGCGGATGCCGCGCTATCGCCGGTGTATCAACATTGCCCATGGGTATACCATCCTTTTTCTCTCCCGAGCCACCAAGTTAGCCTGTACGTGACCGACAAAGAAGATTTTAAGTGTTTTGGCAATCAGTGTAAATGTCAAGCTAAGGTCAAAGTAAATTACAAAAATGCACATTGTTGAAACTTATAAATTTAGAGAAAAAAATCATGTTTCTAGCATAGTTTTGTCTCAGACGTACAGTGTTGTGATTTATTTGTCTGTATCTTGTCAGCAAAAGCCCCAAAACGCAATTTCAAAATATGACGTCATGAATTCCCAGCACTGTAAATGCGACCACTTAGTCAAAAATGATATAATTTTGCATTTGTTTATGATAGTTGTTGGTATATATTTTTCTGCCAATTCGTTTTTTTTTTCTCAATATCTTTGAAAACTTTGATTTTGTAGTCATTTGGCAAAAAATGCGTTTTTTAAGTTTTGGGGTAAAAAAGTCGAAATTCCGAGATAGACATTTTGTAGCCATTATTATTTTATTATTTTTTTTTTGCTTCTTTTATTGCCTTTGTCTGGTCTGTTAAAGTTAAGCTGATTTATTTGTAAAAGTTGTGTGTAGTAACGTCACTAATTTTGCTATATCTAAAAAAATATGGACAAAAAAAAATCCACACAGAACACGTGAAATGGATGTAGAATAAGGTACCCGAAGTGTAACGTTGATAGCGCCTATTGTTTTTGAGTTATAATGAAACAAACACAGGGGGTGTTAAACGCCACCCTCCCCCAGTCAATGCCGGATTAAACACAACGAAATGGGAAGTTTCGCCTCAGGAAAACAATATAATTGTCATATATGTGCTAGTTATGGATGTAAAGCTCTTGCAAAAGTAAAAAATAAGTATACACACCTATTTGGAAGAAGTGATCGAAGCCTGCGAGCGAGTTCTGTGCCACAAATAAATTAAATAAAGATCAAATATTAACCGAAATGCTTTGGTTCTCCAATGCCTCCAAATTCAGCACAAGCATCGTAAAGTCATGGGACAGTAAAGGATTGAGATTTGTTGCCGATCTCATAAATAACTTGACAGGTAAATTATATCGTAAAGAAGACTTAGAGAAAGCTTATGGTATTCGTATGACATTTCTTTGTTATGCATCTCCATAGATAACAGTAGTACTACTGTTATCTATGGCATCTCTAATCAAAAGTTTACCAAATATCGTCAAAGAGTCCAACTATAAATCACTCATTTACTACCCTATTATACAATAAACTAAGTTTGTTAAGTGGGAATGCCTAATGTATCACGATTGACATACAGTGGCGTATGTTGGTTGTCAAGAAATAAATATGATAAATCGCAGAAAAGGCTAGAAGACAATGGATTAAGAGACGTCGAGAGCTTTCCAAAACTGGTTAGCATGCTCGATGTTCTTTACATCACCAAAACTCGTATATCCAAGGCGCATTCCACTTTCGTATTGATTTCATAGAATCATAGCTACAAACAATTACTTACAATCATTGCGTAAATGAAATAACAATATGTTGCACTTTGTTTCATCCTCCGTGCGGAAACACTAAGCCATTTGTTTTGGAATTGCACTGAAGTGCAGCACTTCATTAAAAAATATCAGGTATGCTTCGATCATACTTTAAGCTGAACTATCACTATCACATAACTAAGAAAACATGTTTTTTCCCCAACGTGAACGAGTGTGAGGTGTTACAAATAATTTATCAACACCGTAGCAAATAACTATATACAGACCGCTAGACACCATAGCTGTAAACCATCAAGCGTGCACTTTTTGAACAACTTGAAGCTTGAATCCGAAAAGGAGTACCACTCCGCAAAGCCTGCTAACAACATACATAAATTCAATGACAAATGGAAACAATTAAAGTCACTTCCATTGTTGATATTGCTTGATATTAGAAGCAAATATAAACAATATAGTAAATAATACATAAACATAACAATAAACATACCAATACAAATATACATATAAAAACAAAAGCATACAATGCCTACCACAAATTTAAATGAAAATGGAATTAGACACTTCATTTTTTAAATATTATTGATTAGTATTAACAATATAAACAATATTGGATTATAACATACATAATAATATACAAATTTATTAATACAAAACAATATATTACAATACAATATAAACATATAATAAAACAAAGCATACATGCCTTCGCCTAGGTCTCCTGCAATTCGGTGATCCTTCCCCAGCCGTCCTAAATTCCCCAACCCATTGGCAAGGTGCTGCGATGTTCACGGCCTCAGGGCGGCTGGCGGGCTGTGCCAGAACAGACGCATGAACCAGGACGAAACTAGAGGGACTAAAACTGCCGATCGCTGTCACGTTCGACCCTGCCGTTGCTGCTGCCGTGCTGCTGCCGGTTGCTGCTGCCGCTGCTGCTGCCGCTGCCTGCCGCCCCCGCCGCTGCGTTGGCTCCACGTGTGGTGCGGTTGTTTAGTGGGCCGGTAGGCCGACTGTTGCTTGGCCGCGTTGTGGGCATAGTTACACCAGCAGGAGAACACTTTTCTAGACGTTATATGGAAGATGAGCGCTATGTAGGAGTGTTCTGAACAGTTATATATGTATTGATATTTTTGCATTCTGATGTGTTCTTTTGTATTTCGTTGAAAACCAGGTTTTATATATATATTTGCAAGCCATTTGTGTCAGCGTGCGTTGTGTGGCCTGGAATTGTTCGCTACCCAGGTAGTGTTCATGATGTATCGATGTGATGTTTCCTTTAAAACTGATTTTGTGCTGAATGTAAATATACCACCGGCGGGAGCCGGATAACGAGAAAAAACAAAAAAAAATGTGCTAGTTCCATACGTTTATATTTCCATTTCGCATTCACTGTGATTCCGTGCTACCCGTGCCATCAGATATCATGACGACGGGGGGAGGGGCTACGTTCCTGTGATACCTGACATTTATTTCTATGGCTACATGTGACACCTGTGTGTTCATGCTGGCGTATTGTTCAATAAATTATATGGTGGTGGTGTGTGGGGGGTGGGGGGTTATTCTCTGGTTTTATCCATATGATACTGTGCACAGTATGATTAGCTACGTGAGTAACATGTTACTCACGGAGCTGCCTGCCAAGGTGCTTGCAGAGCAGTTGTCTTCATGAGGAACATTTTTTTCGGTGCGAAGGGGATTCCACTTTTTTTTTCAAGCACCAACGAGCACAAGTTATACAAGGTACATTAAGCCGTACATTAAACTAGAAGTTTGCCAATGTGCATTTTGGTATTTGTGATCATCTGGTTTATAGACGAGCTAAAAATAAGAAGCATTTCGTTCTAACGGCACAATCTAGTCTCGTTTTGGGTGAATACTTAACCCTATTCCTGGAGGGATGAAAAATATACGAATCTGTCGGGGGGGGCTATTCGGCCCCCCTCAAGATCTCCGCTGCCATAAAAATTTAGAAACATGAAACTTGGTGTGTGACTAAGGTCGGCAATGAACTCTATTTTGCCAAATTTTGTGACCCTTGGTCATTATCTTCAAGGTCAAAGGACGTCCAGCAAAAGTTATTTTTTGTCAAAACATGATATTTTCAGGAAACCTTGCCATTATCTCGGAAACTATGGCAGCTAGGAGGAATCCGAAAAAAATAACTGTAAGGCGGTTTTATTTTTCTTTCACCCATGATGCATCAGAAATGACCTCAGGTCAATTGGTTTGACTGTAGAGGTCAACAAGTGTTAAAAAAACCTGTTTTTTCAGCAAAATGTTTGTTCGTCAATAACTTTTTATATTAGAGTATTATGCAGCACTTATTCTTGGTACCCATCGTGTTTCTCTCGCATTGCACGTTTCGAATCATGTCAACTTTGTTCAAAAATCGAAAATTTGGGACCTGGGTTCAGGGTCAAGGTCAAGGTAACGTAAGTCGGTCAAAATGAATATCAAAAGACGCGTATTGACGAGACGAACATTTTGAGACCCTTTGTAAGTCTCTATGATGTTCTTGTCACGAGTTATTGATAAAAAGGTCTTGGTGACCTTGAATGACCTTTCAAAAGGTCACTGACTAAAAAATTCATCCTTTTCATCAAGAAAGGCTTAAGATTGACATGATACTGAAATAATTGGTTGTCTTTTTTTTTTCTAGATTGATGCAAGGTATTAAAACCTCGTTTTCATTTTTTCACCATATCTTAATATTGAAGGTTAGCATTTGACCTGACATCAGGTCATCAAATATTTAGTTATTCACCTAAACTTTCACACAAATTTTGGCATGTTCTCTTCCACATGGCAATCCGATTTTTTTGAAACGTCCTGAAAATAAAAACTTGAATCATTTTGTTGAAAAAAAATGCGTTGAAAAAAATAAGTTTTTCAAAAAATTTGGATTTCAAAATGCAAAATTTTGAAATTTCGAGATAGCCACCTGAAAAACCAATTAATTCTCTACCCATGTCTGTTTTTGCTAACACTTCTCTTCAACTCCCAACTCTCCATGAGTGCTGAACCATGCAAAGATTTTGTGTCAAAACGGGCCGACAACGCCCCCAAAAACTGTTCCTGGACCCCCTCCCTATATAACTCAATTGGAAAAAAAGTACACCTTTCGATGCGCAATGAATGATATAGGAAAAGCCAGCAATTTTTAAAGATTTCTGGAGGTTGGAGTTTATGAATGACCCGTACGACGAAAAACCTCCAAGGGAGGCCGATTCGCCCTCCCCGACAGTAATAGGGTTAAGGGATATTGACTGAAAATATCGATATTGGTTCGTGCTATCTTGTGCGCCCGCGCCCCACTCCTGACGTAATGTTATGAATGAGAGATGGCTATAAATGTGTCAATGATGAAGATAGCCTTTCCCAAATATAATGAACCTTTTTTGTCCATATAATTATAAGTTTTATATCCTGAAATCAAAATAGAATGTACCGACCAAATTATGGCGTGCTAAAGCCACGCACAGGTCCCATTGTGCACCGGCTGGTGGTCATGCTTCGTGTGAAGGCAACATTGGATGCTAGCTATAAGTCTATATTTATGATCTAGATTACCAGTGTAACCATGTGAAATCGTACTGGGGTAAGTTGATCTCGGAGCACATTGATACCAACCAGTAACAGTTTGCCCGGCCGTTACCCAAGCCTCAGCTTTGTATAACAGCTGATTGATACCCGAGCGGTGCGACACTAAGAGACGTGGCCTGGAAGCTATTAGCGCTGATTCAACATGGCCTTTACCTAGTGTCCCCACGCTCCCCTACTCTTATCAAGGCTAGCAAGTAATTCTTTCCCTGGCATAAACACATGTCAACCCTTTCACTTCTTTTCGAAGCAACCGTTACGCTAAGAAATAAGACAATCGTTTGTATCCTCTGTATTACCTGTGCAGCTCCCCAACCGGCAACCATTACTGGTCTTGGTGAGTATGTGCCTCTAGAGGGCATGCAGATTGGCGCAATCAAATTGTGAAAGAAAGGCAGGATCAACTCGTGGGCCAGCTTCAACAGCGCGATGTCGTTTTCCAATGTCGTATCATCGTAAGATGGATGATTGATAATCTGTAATGAGAAAGGACCAGCAGTGATGCGACACGATATATTAACCATCCTGCGAAGTGGTGTACAGTGAGACTTTTTAGCTTCAAACTGCTGTAGCCTCATGTTGATTGTCTCTGTTGATTTGACCTTTTCCCAAAAGTTGAAATATGAAAAGCATTGTCGTTTTTGTATACAGGGTGTTTCATGAACAAATATGAATTTAAAATCGGAATAATAATTAGTAAAAATAGGCGCATAACGTTAACATTTTAATTATTGTTGATAATTGCTAGACACTTTGACTTTCAACACGTGTAATAACCNTTTTTCCAACCGAGGTTTTTTGGTATCGGATTGTTTACTTTGTTTTAAGGTGCTCCCTGTACAGAGTCGTTTACAAATACGGAAATGTCTGAACTGCGCTGAATTTGGCGCTCAATCGCTGCCATATTATTTAGTGGTGTGTTATAGAAATCGCAAACCGTTTTTATAGTATTATGACAAATGAAATAAATGATAGTTTTTTGTATCTGCGCTGCTTTGGTGAGCATAAGAAGACGATTAAAAATAATATGTAGTCCATTATACTTGTTTTAGCATGTTTTGCGATATCATTCGGAAGAGGCAGTGTCCCTTTAAGAGCACAAGTGCATAGTTTTCCAGAGTTCAATGCAGGGTCATTAACCTGAGGCTAAGCAATCACTTTTGGGAGTGTATTTACACTCCAGTTAATACACTGCTACAGTTAAGCACATGGTCAATGGGAAAACAGTCCTCGGCCATGCACTAAAGCTTGTTTATGTATTGATAGCCGATTTAAAACTATTTTGTCTTTGTAAAAGTTGCTTAGATCTTCTTTATACCAGGAAATGTGTCAATTTTGCGCCAATTTCAGAAGTTTTTGGTGGGTCCATGGCAGCTTTGCCATCCCACCACGGCCCACACTCACACACCTGCATCCGCTAGTGACTGTTGTCGAATGACAGAACCACTTAATAAACGCGACGAACTCTGCATCGCGTAGGAAGTGACCATAATACCGCATGTGCCCGTTACGAGCTGACAACTTTTCTCGAGCGGCGCGAAACTTCCGTGCGCCGCAGACGTGTTGCCGCACGGAAGCTCGCAGATTCAGCACGGAAGCGCACCTCGAAGACGCTGGGAGGCAGACGATTGACGATGACACTGTTCCGAGCCCGAGCTGCCGCCGTTGGCTGTCAACCGACAGATCAGACGGTGACTTGCGACTGAATAAATTGCCATGTCCTGCTTGGCGCACCTACACCAGCATCCACACCGCCAACGACCCTGCAGTTTAACGGACATGCTGGTGTGCTGTTGTCACGATAACTAGTTTCTATTGACACATACAACAGTTTTATGTAATAAAATCAACAGCGCGCCGTCACTGTTTGCAGCTGTGGGTCCTCTGTTTGCAGCTGTGGGTCCTTTCGACGCAGCAAAACAGGATGAGCTCAGCGAGACGCTACGCATCTAGGAGAGCCGAAACAAATGATGGCGCTTATCACCTCAGTCTGCGAGCTGTGTAGCATATCCATAGCTCTTGATTTAGCCAGCTGAGTGTATATGAAAACCCAGGCAGTTTCGAAACTGCCTGAAAATCTAGGCAGTTTGCAAACTGCCTGAAAATCCAGGCAGTTTCAAAACTGCCCGGCAGTATTAAAACTGCCTATGCAGTTTTGAAACTGCCTGGTATTTCAGGCACTTTGCAAACCGCCTTTTTTCAGGCAGTTTCGAAACTGCCTGGGTTTCCATATTGCATGTAAGTTGTATCATGTAAACAATAGGACATGTTGATTTTCATCTAATTATTTTGCATTTTGCGAGAATCGGTCGTGTCACATATTTGTGCATTATTGTTGCGGTATCAAGGATCAGGAAATTAAATTGTAAAAATTTAAGTGTGCACATTAACAAAAATGGGGAAAATATTGAAATGTGGATTCGGAGCTCCATAGCTGACGTTCTAGTACAGCTACAGCCTAAAAAAGACGTGTCAGGCACGATGAAAGGAATCCAGCGATGCCCAATTTGAGGACCTTGGGTCAACGAGTCAGCCTCCAGTTCACGTCAATGACCTCATATGAGTTCAAATTCACTATTCTTTTTGGCGCCATGTGGCACAAAACTCATGACAGGAGATGCCACCCCAAAGTGTGATAGTGCTTCCAAAGCAATTTTACATCTATTCATGTCATTTACGTGACTGCCGTTGCAATAGTTTAAAAGATATTTGAATTATGACGTCATAGACCAGTGGTATATAATCGACCAACTCATCATACTCATACACGGCACAGGTCTGGGCGGCGGCGAGGGACTGGCGATGGCCACGAGCTTTCAAAATTACCTGACTAGATCAGGACGTTTCATTAATACGCAGGCACGACGGGTGTCTTGGCGCGCGGGGCCCATGCTGGGGTAGCGGCATGGTAAACCAAAAATAAGGCCGCCTTCACACCGGACGCGGACCGCGTACACGTGCGGAATCCGCGTCCCCACGCGTAAACGCAGTAATGCCTATTTGATTTACAAGGTCACTTCGATGACCTGAGGTCACCAGTTTCAGTACGGCTGATGAAATCGTGTGCACTGAATTAATTGGTGATTACGGCGAGAAAATCGGTCCAGCCGTCGCTGAGATTCCATGTTGCTGCACAAACTTTACACCGCAGTTTGTGCAGCAACATAGAATATCAGCAATGGCTGGACCGATTTTCTCGCCGTAAGCACCAATCAATTCAGTGCACACGATTTCATCAGCCACTCTGAACTGGTGACCTCAGATCATCACAGTGACCTTGTAAATCAAAAGGCATTGCAAGCGTAATATACGCGTGGGGACGCGGAGTCCGCATGTGGACGCGTAGTCCGCGTCCGGTGTGAAGGCGGCTTAACCCGCGCCCCACTGGGCCTCTGCATTTCCTTCGCCCGACTGGGGGGGTTGTTTGAACCCCTCCCCTCTAACTCGGCTCCCATGGCACGTAAACCCAAACCAAAAACACCGTTCGAACCGTTATCAAAAATTATTTCGAAACTATTCCAGATTTTTTACGCTCATGTCAAAACTCAGGTCACCAGAGGTCATCGAAGGTCAAATTTTCCAGTTTTAGGACATCGCTCCAGAAACCCCCAAATATCTCGGAAACTATGCTATCTAGAAACAAACGTTAAAGACATCGCTATCCAATTGAAATTTGCAATCGCACCAGGTCCCTCAAAATTGACCTCAGGTCAATCGTTAGGCACTAGAGGTCATAAAGTCAAAAAAGCTGATTTGGCAAAAATACTTTCGCAAATAACTTCCTTACCGTAACAAAGATAACGCCATAAACTTTACGCCAATCGTGATTTTGTTCTCGTCAAAGGCGCTTTAAATATGTAAAATTGTATCAAGTAAGGTAACTTAAAAATGACTCAGGTCAAGGTCACAGTGGTGACAAGTAAGGTCGATGTTTGCCATATCAGTAGATGTATCTTGACGAGATAAACACATGGTGTAAGTTGCAAGCTCTAAATATTGCATTAATGGCCAGAGTTATTAAAGAAAGGTGTTGGTGGACCTCATGACCTCAGATGACTGTAAGACTCCTGAGCAAACCTGCACTTGGATCATACAAATATCAATATGATAACATCATCCAGAAGGAATGGACTGATATTGTCAACGAAAGAAAGCATTTGAATATTTCTCATTGACTTATAATGGGAGATCGCAAAATTAACGCCGACCCAAGCAACGATACAAAGAATCAAAGAGAACATTTTGTAGATACAATCACTTTAATGTAATCCTAAAAGTTGATATCAATCCCTTAGAAACTGTAAGTCATGGACGACGCAACGTTTTGTAGGTGGGTCACTTGACCTAACCTGGTGACCTGACCTGACCTGACAACGAAACTTGAATTTTCGCAAATGTCCGGAAAAGATTAGTGGAATATATGCCTAAATTGCGGCGCTACGCGCCGCAGTTTTTTCGTTATCTTGATAAAACATGAGGGGGGTGTTCAAACACCCCCCAGTGGGGCGCGGGTTAAGCCATGTTTGCGGCGGCGGCCAGTCGACTTTTGTTCACCTATCTGCTAACTTTTGCAAAGAGCCAAGAGGTGCCATGAATAAGTGGTCTCGCTTTTGCACTGATCTGCGATATAATGTTTGTATTATTTTTTTGTTTTTCAAATAAATGTGTTTGTTGTTGTTGTTGTTGGTCAAATAACAAAATCAGACACAAAGTAGAAATGTTGCTATATTTGCTCAGAGAGTCCCTCCCAATCCTACAAAAAAGCATGTTTGGCTTCAGAAGGAATGCATTTCACCAGCTTAAGCTCCGAAAATTGAGCTTTTGGCTCCATATTCTGAATACCGCTTGCATTGTCCTACATGTATAACGAATTACTCGCTATACTACTGTTCTGTTATAGCGACTATATAGTAGCCGTTTTCACGAAGGATTTATTCGCCGGGCGCTTTACTTGGTAATACCCTGTATTATTTGGGGTGATTGGGTAATTGGACCATGCTCGTGAGAACACGAATTTCCCCAGTTATTTTATGGTAATCAATGTAATCTTTGTGATTAATGCACTTATTATTCCATTTTAATGATTTTTTTTCTAAGCCGCCACCCCATTAATAGGGACCGCAGAGTTGCCCCCACCCCTCGATCCCAACGACGCACAATACTTTCTAAACACCAAGAGAACAAAAGAAAAATGGTCGCGGCACTTCCCAGCTAAGAAATGGAAAACGAACACTAAAAAAGCATATGAGAGGGGACTTGGGTGTTAGATGGTGGTTTTATAAAGAAAGGCTGAAAAGTATCATCTTGAAAACAGCAAATGACTGCCCCCAGCTAACGTCTAGCGATTCCACATTCATTCATGGTGTTAGTAGAGGGGGATTCAAGTCACAACAGTCGGAGGACCAAAGTCTGGTCAATTTTCAGGCGTTATGCGGTGATTCATGAACCCCACTCAGCTAAGCGTAGCTTGTTGCCGAGTGGGGATACTGAAGCCAGCGCCATGAATGGTGTAACCATGAACCTACATTATATGGAACTTATGAAAGCAAAATGTATTTGACCTACTAGTGTGGTTTTTGATCTTTTTTTGAATGCTTAGTTGGGAACTGATCATTTACAATTCTGTCCCATAAGTTAACCTTTAAACACTTCTTAAATTGTTATTTCAGCGTGGGACGTCGTTCTCGGCAAAGTTTCTTGATATTATGTTGTTCCATAATTTTTGTCCCATGCATGCAAAAGTAAAAAGTCTATAATTTTTGGTTGAAAAATTTGTTTGAAAGTGATTAACTTGCCTTGTACTATGATGAGGTTGTATAACTCTATAGTTTACTTAAAATATACAATTTCATATTTAATTAGCTCTGGTGATGCCAGACAGCTGTGGCGGTTTTGGCCGTTGGTTGTGACTCCATCTGTTTAAATGTCTAGAATGTGCGGGTTTCAAGTAATTAGGTCATATTTGGCTATTTATAAGCTTTGCATTAAATAATAGATTGTTCCAATGAAAACTCGATGAATTAGTCTATTCATGTTTGCAGTCATATTCACTTTTGAACGCAACGATGAATTATATAAAGCAGTTTCTTTTTGTTCAGTTTTGCTGATAAGATGGCCGCCCGGCTGCGTCCCAAACAAAAACAAACACAAATAAATTGCTAATTTTAATAAATCCTTGCGTTCAAAGGTGAATATGACTGAAAGTATGAATGGACCTCTTCATTTATATTTCATTTAAATAACCTTATATTTTGCAATTTTTTTAATAAAAACTAATTTTTAAATACATTATTTAATAAAAGCTTATGAATAGCCAAACAAGACCTAAATACCCAAAACCCGCACTTAAGAGACATACAAACAGATGGAGTCGCACCCAACGGCCAAAGCCACCACAGCCGTCTGGCATCACCAGAGCTATTTTAATGTGAAATTGTAAATTGTAATCAAACTATGGTGTTATCATTGAAATGGAGTATCAAGATGCGTGCATTAATTCACAAAATTTCAATTGATACCAAAAAATACTGGGGAAATTTGTTTCTTACGAGCTATAGACTCAATTACCCGAGTCACTCCAAATATTACCGGGTATTACCGGGTAAAGCTCCCGGCGAATAAATCCTTCGTGAAAACGGCTAGTGTTGACTATAATGCTCTGAGCATAAGGACGGTCACTGAAATGTATACTATATAAATGAAATATTATGTATCTAAATAAGTAACTAAGCTGTACCTGGTACCAACTACCTATTCAGTCCTCCTTACACTACATTGCTGTCATACCACACTATCATTTCCTCTCGGTATTCATCTCCTCTCCACTCGTCACTGTCATTTCCTCTCGGTATCCATCTCCTCTCCACTCGTCACTGTCATCTCCTCTCGGTATCCATCTCCTCTCCACGGTATCCATCTCCTCTCCACTCGTCATCTCCTCTCAGAATCCATCTCCTCTCCACTCGTCACTGTCATCTCCTCTCGGTATCCATCTCCTCTCCACTCATCACTGCCATCTCCTCTCGGTATCATCTCCTCTCCACTCGTGAGCTACAGTGTAGTACAGTACAGTGTACTGTACAGTACAGTGTAGTACAATGTAGGAGTTCGCTCGATTTTCGGAGTCTTAGCAGGTGAAAATGCATTCGTTCTGAAGCCAAACATGGTTATTTTAGCTTTGGAAGGGACTCTTTGGGCAAATGTTGCAACATTTCTACTTTTCTGCTGATTTGAAATTTGGCCTTTGTGATCTATTTGACATGTATTGAGGAACCATCCACAACGTGGCTGTTACAATTCCTTTACATGCATGTGGTGAAAACATATGTGGTACACGACACAATTAAAAACAGTTTACATGGGTATCGATAGAACATAACTTGACGGACTATTTGGTGGCAGCTCGCTCGCTCAATCTATGACGTCATAATTCAATATCTCATATGAACTATGGCAATGACGGTCACGTAAGTACATGAATAGACGTTCAAATTGCTTTGGGGAACACTCTCACAGCTTTGGGGTGGCAATCAGGCCCGTCATCAGTTTTGGTGCCACATAGCGCCAAAATGCAAGAATGGTGAATTTAAACTAATCTGAGGTCCTTGACTTGACCTGGAGGCTGAATCGTTGACCCAAGGTCCTCAACTTGGGCATCGCTGGATTTCTTTCATCGTGCTTGACACGTTTGTGTTTTGTGCTAAAGCTCTAGCTGTACTATAACAGGAGCTTTGGAGCTTCAAACACATTTACACATTTTTGTTTTTGTACACATTTACAAATTAACATTTTGACAATTTATTTGATGAACCTTGTTTCCACAACCGTAATGCACAAAAATGGGACCCGGCCCTTTCTCGAAAATTAATTCGGTGAAAATTGACATGTCCTAATACACAAGCCGCCGATTCGCTGCAGAGCCCTACTGTACGATCGCGGATCGGATCCAACACGCATCGGTGGGTAATGAGCTGGCTCCAGAACGTCAGAGTACCATGACCTCTGACCAGAGTGGGGGTCTGTGATGTGTCCTCGTGAGGCCACAGACAGGCCGTCAGCCGTCAGTGCAGAGCAAGTTGCGGCGTCGGGTCTGCAGTCTCTGGCGATGACGCAATCATGTGTACTAGAGAGGAAAAGTTCAGAGCAGGAAGAGAGAAGTTCTGGTACTAGTCATGGATGGAAAGGGAATGTCGGCATGTAAAGGCATGAAATACACCTATGAGTCTTTGTTTATGAGTGTGTGTGTGTGTGTGTGTGTGTGTGTGTGTGTGTGTGTGTGTGTGTGTGTGTTGTGTGTGTGTGCGTGTGTGTATCTGTGTGTGTCTGTGTGTTGTGTGACATACGATATGATTAAACAAGATGGCAAGGCACATACTTCCGATAACGTTGCCATCATGAAAACAATTACATTGTGAAAGAGCTATCGTTTTAAAGTTTGTTATATGAAACGGAAGTTACTCTTAAATCACAAGTTCTTTGATAAAACCTGCTTCTAGATATCAGAACGAAATGTGCCAAGAGTCCTTATTGAAAGGCATTTTAATCCAAGCCTGATTAAGTCACGCATATTTGGTGAGCAGCGGTATATATTAACGAGCACTTCCTTTCGAGAATCGCAGTCATTTTCAGAGCTAATATGCTCTGCTGCAATGAGCAGGCGAGGCTTTGAACATGAAAAGAACAATGTTTTCCACAGAATCCCCGACGTTGAAACCGACAAGGCTGCCTTTGAGCCCGCGCAAAGCCACCGAAGCCTTGCTTTTAGGCATAACCAGTAGCCCCGTACCGGTGTAGTGTAGCGTGCTATTTTGGGTGCAGTGTCGTCCGCCCTGCTGTGTTATATGGCTGGCGTGGGTTTGGGTGGCATTCCTATGTGTTTTGTGGGGGTAATAAGTACTGGAACATTGGTTCACAGTTCATCTGTGCACTACAAATTGAGTCAGTAATTTTGATGCTCCTGAGAGTGAGCAGTAAAAGCCTAAAAGGAGAGTGAGTGGCAAACTTCTCTGCTGCATGGCCGGACAGTTGTGGACGGTGGGCGGTGGTAGAGCTCCATACCCCGTCACCAGTCACCCGTCACCAGTCACCAGCTCCGTACCCCGTCACCAGTCACCCGTCACCCGTCACCGTCACCCGTCACCAGGCTCCGTAGGCCGTCACCAGCAGGTCTCAGCCGTCACCCGTCACCAGCTCCGTACCCCGTCACCAGTCACCGTGCACCAGTCACCAGCTCGTACCCCGTCACCAGCAGTCTCAGCCGTCACCAGCACCAGCTCCGTACCCCGTCACCAGTCACCCTTCACCCGTTCACCAGCTCCGTAAACCCCGTCACCAGTCTCACCCGGTCACCATTCACCAGCTCCGTACCCCGTCACCAGTCACCGTCACCAGTCACCCGTCACCAGTCACCAGCTCCGTACCCGTCACCAGTCACCCATCACCGTTCATTTCAGCTCCGTACCCCGTCACCAGCAGTCTCAGCCGTCACCGTCACCAGCTCCTACCCGTCACCAGTCCACCCGTCACCCGTCACCAGCTCCCGTATACCCGTCAATCAGTCACCCGTCACCAGTCAACCAGCTCCGTACCCGTCACCAGCAGGCTCAGGCCGTCCACCCGCCACCAGCTCCGTTTACCCCGTCACCAAGTCACCCGTGCACCTCGTCACCAGCTCCGTAACCCCGTCACCAGTCACCAGTACACCAGTCCCACCAGCTCCGTACCCCGTCAACCAGCAGTCTCAGCCGTCACCCGTCACCCAGCTTCGAGTACCCCGCTCTACCAGCAGTGTCACCCTGTCACCAGCTCGTACCCCGTTCACAGCAGTCGTCAGCCGGTCACCAGTCACCAGCTCACGTTACCACCGTTTCACCAGCAGTCTCAGCCGTCAACCCGTCACCAGCTCCGTACCCCGTCACCAGTCCACCCATCACCCCGTCACCAGCTCCGTACCCCGTCACCATTTACCCCAGTTTTTCACCCGTCACCAGTCACCAGTCACCAGTCACCCATCACCCGTCACCAGTCACCAGTCATCCGTCACCAGTCACCCGTTACCAGTTATCCGTCACCCGTCACCAGTCACCCATCACCAGTCACCCGTCACCAGTCACCCGTCACCCGTCACCAGCTCCGTACCCCTCACCAGCAGTTCTCAGCCGTCCACCGTCACCCAGCTCCGTACCCCGTCACCAGTCACCGTCACCTGTCACCAGCTCCGACTACCCCGTCACCAGCAGTCTCAGCCGTCAACCAGTCACCAGGCTCCGTACCCGTCACCAGTCACCTCACCCGTCACCAGCTCCGTACCCCGTCACCAGTCACCCGTCACCAGTCACCAGCTCCGTACCCCGTCACCAGTCTCAGCCGTCACCATTCACCAGCTCCGTACCCCGTCACCACTCACTCGTCACCCGTCACCCAGGCTCCGTTACCCCCGTCACCAGCAGTCTTTCAGCCGTACAGTCACCAGCTCCGTACCCCGTCACCAGTCACCCGTCACCCCGTCACCAGCTCCGTACCCGTCACCAGCAGTCTCAGCCGTCCACCCCCGTCACCAGCTCCGTACCCGTACCAGTCACCCGCACCCGTCACCTCAAGCTTCCGTACCCCGCGTCACCAGCAGTCTCAGCCGTCACCCAGTCACCAGCTCCCGTACCCGTCAACCAGTCACCCGTCACAGTCACCAGCTCCGTACCCCGTTCACCAGCAGTCTCCAGCCGTCACCAGTCACCAGCTCCGTTACCCCGTCACCAGTCACCGTCACCAGTCACCCGTCACCAGTCACCCGTCACCAGTCACCAGCTCCGTACCCCGTCACCCGTCACCAGTCACCCGTCACCAGTCACCAGCTCCGTACCCCGTCACCAGTCACCCGCACCAAGCTCCGTACCGTCCACACAGTCACGTCGTCACAGTCACCCGTCACCGCTCCTACCCCGTTCACCAGCAGTGTCAGCGTCACCAGCTCTCGTACCCCGTCACCAGCGTTCTCAGCTGTCCACTAGTCACCAGCTCCGTCACCCCGTCACCAGCAAGTCTCAGCCGTCACCAGCTCCGTACCCCGTCACCAGCAGTCTCAGCCGTCACTAGTCACCAGCTCCGTACCCCGTCACCAGTCACCCGTCACCCGTCACCAGCTCCGTACCCCAGCCACCGAGCAAGTCCCCGTCACCAGTCACCCGTCACCCGTCACCAGCTCCGTACCCCGTCACCAGCAGTCTCAGCCGTCACTCGACTGTCGGTGTTTTCTCAAGCTGCTGACGAATGACCGGCAACACATCACAGGCACATTGACTTTGTCATCAAAAGACGCTCTTGATACCAATTAGAAGACAAGTGGACGAAATTCGGAAAATCAAAAGAAAAAATAAGGCGACATCAATGACAATCCACACCAACTTTGAAAATGTTTCTACTACGCCCATGGGTACAGGTACGTGTCGAGACGCCGCTGAGACGGGGACGAGTGAACGTGACGCCACACGGTGCAGGTGAACGAGCCTTCAGAACAGAGGCTGTCTGCAGTGCCAAGCGAGCTGGCCTGTGGGCTACAGAGAGACGGCTGAGACGGGGACGAGTGAACGTGACGCCACACGGTGCAGGTGAACGAGCCTTCGGAACAGAGGCTGTCTGCAGTTGCCAAGCGAGCGTGGCCTGGGGCTACATGAGGAGACGCCGCCTGACGCGCGGGGACGAGTGCAATACGTGAACGCCACACGGCTCCGACCCTCGTGAACGAGCCTTCGGAACAGAGGGCTGTCGGCAGTTGCAAGCGAGCTGGCCTGTGGGCTACAGAGGAGACGCCGCTGAGACGGGACGGAGTGAACGTTGACGCCACACGGTGCAGTGTGAACGAGCCTTCGGGAACAGGAGGCTGTCTGCAGGTGCCAAGCGAGCTGGCCTGTGGCTACAGAGAGACGGCTGAGACGGGACGAGTAACGTGACGCCACACGGTGCAGGTGAACGAGCCTTCGGAACAGAGGCTGTCTGCAGTGCCAAGCGAGCTGGCCTGTGGGCTACAGAGAGACGGCTGGTGTCATTGGGGGAATTAATGCATTTCCTAGAAAGGCTCAATAGTGTGAGACTGCCATTGGAAGAGAAGTGTGAATGTTATATCACTTATCAGAGATTACTGATGTCAGTGGTGGCAGCTCTGCCAGTACAGCACTTCTCATGATCAAATAGTATGCACTGCGATGTGAGTGGATCTCAGAAGAATGTACTGCCTCAGCCCTGCAATGATATATACGATGTCGTAGCACTTCACAGTAACACAAAGTCTCCCGAATGTACATTACAAGCTAGATTAACCCAAAGTTGCATATTTAATAAATCAAATCCTGCGCTATACGCTATTTCTAATTTTGTATCTAATAAATATTGAAACTGAAGTTTTTTTCACCGACAGATAATTTCAACTTAAATTTATCCTGGCTAGCTCAGTGGGTCGGCGTTGGTTGTTTGGCTGGATAAGTCAGTCTAGTCCCATATCTTGGCTTTCCGACTCAGAGAATCCAATGGACCGCTGTCAATGGTCAGCTAAGATCGCTAATTCCCAGACTGAGGTAGCTGCTAAGCTGGCGGCTGGCTGGTTATGCTGGCCACGACCTCCCTCCCCCTCCCTCCTGGCTTCCGCCAGGGTTGGGGGCATAGCTGTTTTCAATGCATATGCAATTCCTTGTTGTCGGTTTTCGAGATTGTTGACTCTATAGATAGTTTTCGAATAGATATAATTTCGATAGAAACCGAATCAACGTCATTCATGACCAGGGGTAAAATTCAAAGTCTATCGAAATCCGACGAAAAGGAATGCGTTAGTGCAATTTTCTACTCGGGTCAACAGTGAAAAGAGTAAAACGGATGTAAACGTATTTAGGATTTTTTTCCTTAGCAGCGTTTCCGCATTTGTAGTAAAAATTTCCTCATGAAGCAGATTGAGCATATTGAATTTATTTTTACAAAACTATTATCGAGAGAGATTTCTGCTAAAATCTAAAACAAAAGCTTTAAGCACATACGAACAAGTCTACGCCTAGGAAAGCCAGAAAAAAAAGACAAACGACTACTTAACGATACCGATTCGAGACAGTAGACAAAACCAAAAAATTTTTGGGGGGCCCCCTTGGGCCCCCAGCCCCCTTCGAAACAACGGCCTTTCAAAGTAACAGCCATTTACATGTGGGAAGTAGAGGGTGTAATGTCTACTGAAATAAGAAAGGAAAAGTCTAAGACAAGAGTGTCGTTTTATATAAGTACATGGGGTCTTGTATAAAGCAATGTGTAGGTGAAACTGGGAGGGGTATGTGGAAAAAAGATTTAAGGATCATAAGAAGGGACATTCGAAAACTACAAATGGAACAGAGGCGCGTTGTCAGTCCATGCAGAGAAAACCAACTCATTTGGCCCAAATTGGGGTGAAGCGGGATCCTGCCTCCCTGCAAAAATAGAGAAAGATAGAAAAGGCCACCGAAGCAGCATATATTGCTATGAACGAAACTATCAATATAAGGGTTGGGTCTATGATGTGGGCAAAATCAGCTGCAGCATTCAGTATTAGATAAGGAAGCAGTAAGTAAGGATGTCATCTATATTTTATATACATGTATTTATTTTTTTTTCTATACGATTTGTACAAGACGGTACTTTATCGAATGTGTCACATGATTATTTTAACCCGCGCGGCGTAGGGGGGGGGGGGTCAATATTACCCCCCACGGTATTTCGCATAATTGAAAAATCGGTAAATCAGCTTAAGACGTCCAAGTTTCAAGTACTTATTCAGCAATCAATTTGGACGTCTATATAAAGAAAGTGCATACGAAAATATAAGAAACTTTGGGCGAGATAATGAGTTTTGAGACTCCATGTCATGCATTCTATTGTTGATAACACCACACAGCAAATCGACTTGTGCATCGTACATAAACACACCAACGCACTACACAGCCACATCACACACGCAAACGCAAAGGAAAGAAATTTAATATATATAGGCATTTCGGATTTCCAAATATATATATATGACCCCAAAAAATAAAAAAAATATATATATAATTTAGAAATTTTTAATTAAAATTTCACAAGGTTATCTGAAAAACCACAGGGAATAAATATCAGCAACAGTTAATGAATACAGCAAGAAACGAATTTCAACGTAATAGCTTTGTTTTTCAGAGTGACAATAGATTGCTCCCAGCAAAGTAGGTAATTGCAATCATTTTCAAATAAGTTTTTCTTTCTTAATTTTTTGACAAAATAAATTAATGTAATTTTTGTGTTTATGAGAAAAACAACCTAAAAGACATGGCATTTGTTTAATAATATCCAGTTTTCAGTTCTTTGACCTTGAGATAATACCATCTTGACTTTGAGACGGGGTCAAGGTTGTAAAATGACTGTAACTCTATCAGCTTCTCCTAGTGCCCAATTGACGCCAATAAAACAAGGTGTCACAAAGCTTTATTTGACCATATACAGAAATTTTGTGACCTGACATTAAAAAAGACATTGCCATGCATATATTAAAGAGATATTATACACTTTAAATATAAAATGATCAGTTCTTAATCAAGGATTTTTTCAATTGAAAAACACATTTAACAAATATAAACTGCGAACTTTCCAATGTGACAAGTATAATTTGACCTACAATCTTGAAAAAATTTGAGGTATAACTTCCAGATTCGGTTTCAATGGTGAGAGCTTTATCCGACTGCCGCCTTTGCGCCGTCCTCGCTGCGGTTATTGCGTTTCGGAAGATAAGCAGAGCCACAGGGGGTAATATTTACCCCCCCTACGCCGCGCGTTCGGCGAGAGACCCCTACGCCGCGCGTGTTAATGAGAAAACGAGACGATTACTTACAAGCGCTTAGTCACACCTAGCCGACCCCGACCCGCTTTTTCATCAGTAGACCTGCTGTGAGCTGAGGCAATACCTGTGCTTCCTCTGCCCATTTTTGAAGCTTTGTGTTGCAAGGCATTTGATTCCTGAGGACTCCTGATCAGTGTGAATAGAAACGTGTTACTTTCTTTTGAACATGTCGCAGGAATGATATGGTAAACCACTTTGCATCTGCTACTGTATATTGAACCCAGCTTCTTTTGATGTGCGGGGAATATGAAAGGTGCATTGACATTTTTGTTGACGGCATTATGCATTCCCAATGTATGCATGCATATTGCATATATGTATCAATGTATCATGTATGGATGTATATACAAGTTAGGGTGACAATGATTTTGCGATATTTAGAATTTAAATTGTAATACCCTCGCAAAATGTTATGCTACTAACAACACCATCCCGTGTTAAATCATTTGCGAAAATATTAATATTTAGAGGTAGCGCAATGGCTTCAAAGATTACACGCACGGTCCCTTCAATAGCCCGCCATTGACTATGGTGCGTTTAACGCCCCCCTGATGCATTTTTGTAATAGCTCAACAGCCGATACCTCTGTCAACGTGAACTTTGGGTACCGTCTTCTACATCGATGTAACGTATTTTGTGATAATTTAAAGCAATTTCGTCGAAAAAATCGAGTTATGGCAAATTTAGTGACTTTTGTGATCGTTTTCCCAAAAAATCGTTTACTTTTTTAGGGGAACCTAGGCACTAAGGGCACTAAGACACTAGCCTAGGCACAATAAACTAGGCACAGCAAATAAACAAGCTTAGAAGCTTTCACAAAAAATGTGAAAGCTTCTAAACTTGTTGATTTACTGTGCTACTTATGTACCAGTAACGCGCCGTAGTTGGCGATAAACGAGCGAGCGTGAACTCATGAAGGAATTGTTTGATGAGTTTAAACTCAATCGGGCAGGTAGTTTCTGAGATACAAAAAAGGTACACACGTGAAGAGGCACCCATCTCTGACTTGTGGAAAGGCGGCGGCTATGAGGTCTCTAAACACACACAAAATTTGAACTCAATCGGCTCAGCCGTCCCTGAGATATATAATAGGGGGTTTCACGTGCGCACGTGCAGAGCCAACCCATTCCTGACTTGCGGAAAGGCGGTGGCTGAGAGATCCCTAACCACTCACCAAATTGGAACACAATCGTTTCAGCCGTTCCTGAGATATGGAATAGGGGTGTAAAAGTGCGCACGTTCAAAGGCACCCCACCCCTGACTAGTGGAAAAGCGGCGGCTGAGGGGTCCTTAACCACACACCACATTCGAACATAATCAGCCCAGCCGTTGCGGAGTTTTTGCGACAAAACACCTTTCAACACCCCTCACGCGGCACGCGCCACGCGCGGTGGTAGTCACCCACATAAGTCGGCACTGGTAAAAGGCAAGGTAGGTTAGATAGGGCTACTCAGCAAAGAAACCCGCTTGTCAATCGGTCGTGCGATTGCAAAGATATTAGCTTCTCAAAAGCGTCACCAAGGGTTGGGTCGGGTCGGGTTGGGTCGGGTCGCTCATAATTATATTTATCTCATATACCACGTAAAGACGAACGCTTTGCACTCGCTCGTAATAATTAAGTTCATATAGCTTGACAATGTTATTGGAATTAAAAGAAACCGGTGGCTAATTATGAAACATATATGACTGTTATTAGAGACCTGGTCGATAACGCAACTGATAAAGCTAAGTCCATAGTGCGTTCGTTGAAAGCACAGAAAAAGTATGCTATATGCCAGAAACGCAGTGATTCGACCAAACAATGGACATATATATATTCTAGTATATTAATATATATATGTATTTATATATATATATATATATATATATATATATATATATTCTTGCAAACAAGTTTGATAAAATATGACGATAATTCGCTTTTTCACGCTTCTTTTGAGTTTTCTATTTACGTACCCAGCGCTTCTCTTCGTTGGTTAGGTTAAAGATTGTCTCCAAAGGGCAACATTTTACGTTATATTGCGACATGTTCAAATAGGCTAAGCTATCATTTCAAGACATTTTTAAGCTGAATGCTCGATGGTAGTAACAAAGTTGCTACTCAAAAATACTTAAACATAGCACGAGCTAAATTTTCTATAACATCTCACGTTAGCGAACGCACATTTACATATACACATTCACATAAGCATTAAACGCGTACGACACTAAACATTCAAGCCCCTGTATAAGCTGAGGCGGCAGCAGCCCACCAGCTTATCCATGTTGTTACCCCAATGAAAGACTTGAACCGTTGTTGTGTCTGTTTGTTGAGTTGTAGTTATTCTGTTCGTGAATGTGAGAAGTCCCAAACTGCTAACTTCCGTTTGTCATGGACAGATGTGATTATTGTGGTGTTGGATGTGAGATGCTGTCCTTGTAGGGTGTGTTGTGTGTTTCCATGTGTTCTTTTGGTGCTCATCCACAAATGCATCGTTAGTCTTCTAAGAGCGAAGTTTGTTTGACACCAGATGTAGATTCCTGACGAGCCTACATCTTCGTGCGGACATATAAATTGTAATCACATAGTGCACTTCAACTGTCTCTAAACTCATGTTTAGAATGTTTTTCATCACCAAATTCGTGTTTTCTTGTTACGATATTAATGTAACTTAGTTTTATATCGACGCATTTCACTTCTTTGGATGATTAACTGAGTACCGACCCGCTCGTCGACTTGTAAGCAGGAACTCATAAATCCGAGTGAGTTAACACCAGTTTTCCTATATTGACCATAATAATCGCTGCTAATTATTAATCCATAAATCGTGACTAATTATACGTCATATTAATCAAACTGTTACAAGAAGAATCTTGCCGAAATATACCAATATATATATATATATATATATATATATATATATATAACACCTGTGGCATGGTCCAAACCAATTTTGAAACCAGCGACACTAATTTGGAATCAGCTATGCTATCTTCAAATATTTTTTACGCTCAAGACCTAGAGCTCTGAAATAAATTGCAACGCACAGCGGCGCGATTTTTTCAGTCTTCTGCCCTAGAAATGCCTTCTCATCAATGTGTCGTATTGTGTATGGTGTGGAGCTCTATAAACATGTTAATGACGTTTATTTTTTTTGGGGGGGGGTAAAAAAAACATGTTTTCCCACTCTTTCTCACATGGGGAACCTCCCCCCCCCTCCCAGCCGCCCCCACCCCGATTCTGCAGCCACTGAGTCTGATACTGCAAAAATCTGTCCAGAACTGTATAATTTAATTATTCGCAAGTTAGTGCGACAATAGATCCTCGGTTGAGGTCTCCTGACCCTACAGAGTAGAAATTAGAGGCCACTAGTTGAAGTAAAAATGCAATTAAAGTTATTCGTCGCCATTCATATTTCGTTCGTTGATATGTGAATAATGTTAAAACTTGTTAAGCAGCTAGCCCGCCACTTGAATAAATCAAAAACTAATTAACTCAACACCGAAAAGTCTGTAAGCAAACTAACATCATATTCCGTGAGCTTTCTCAAACAAAGAGTACTCTTCATGCAGATGAGTCGTCGACAAGACCTGTTCGAGTTTCAACACACAACTCAAAACAAGTTAACATTTCGCTCGTCGGCGGGCCGACTTCCAATCTGCTCTGCTCTCTCAAACTGAACTGGAAATATGAAACGGCTTCTGCGGCGCTCAGCAGAAGCAGTAAACTATCCCCCAGTCGTGCTGTATAACCTCACTCGAGGGCGTCACCGCTCGGCATCGCTGCGGCCGGATCCGATCTGAGAGCAGTTGTGTCGCGCCGCTCCTGCACCCTCTCTGGGAGACGCGCGCCTGCCTCTCCAGCCGCCACCAGCGCGCCTCTCCAGCCGCCACCAGCGCGCCTCTCCAGCCGCCACCAACAGCGGCGGCGCGAGCACAAATCCCGCCGCGCTCAACACCGCGCCAATTCGTCGATACTCGTCTGAAAGAGACCACAGCAGCGTCGCCGGCTGCCGGCACCGCTCTCTACGTTGTTTGATGCTGCTCCGGATGGTATTTGACAGGGGATTAAAGATGAACAGAGGCTGGAAAACAAGGCGGCCCAGACCGCCGCGGACTCCGGAGACAAACAATGGCAGACGGCTGGCGGAGGCTGAATGTCGCGCGCGTCACCACCGGTTTCTCACGGAACAACGAGGCAGCGCTCAGGGCTGGCTCGGACAAAAATCGATAGCTCGACAAACGTTCGATTGAGTTGCACGTCAACAGAGATAAAACGCACAATGTTGCACCAATGGGGCAGATTGATGAGTGGTACTAAATGGGGCAGATTGATGAGTGGTACTAATGTTTTGTTTCTGGAATGATTTTGCACAAGCATATGAAGCAGTTCCATAATAAAAGTCAAACATTGAATTACTCGCCACATGTGCAGCACTGTCGTGTTGTGCTTACAAACGTATCTTTCTCCCTCATATTACTGTTTGGACCAGCCCAACAAAATACCTCATGCGCACTGACAAGCAATTCGATTTGATCTTAGTGAGCATTGGATTTTACAGCGTGCAAGAAGCTTCGTAAAACTTTCGGCTGTTCATGATTTAAGATAGTAAGGAGAAGAAACAAAACAAAGCAAAAGTGGTCTATTACAAATAGTGAGTGATCAATAAATTGTATAGGTATCGCTTTCGAAACTTATACCGTATACTCTTCTGTATACCGTATATACCGTTCGTCTTGAGTCTGTACCGTATACTGTAGTAAACTGTACCGTATAGGTACTAGAGTTATACATGGCTTAACTTTGTCTTGGCCTAGTCGCCTCACAGCCATGGCATCACAGCCAACAGCCAGCCACAGCCACTCCCAAATGTTAATAGCCACTGCCAGCCGTGGCCAGCCGTGATTTTTTTTTCTTGTTACTCACATTATGTGTTGATGTTAAGTCTACTGTTATAACAACATGCCAAGGCTTCTTTTAATCATGAATGCTTTGATAAGATTGATTAAAAAATATGTCGACTACGCAGCCACAGCCGTAGCCATGGCCATGATCTAGAGATTTTCTAGTCCGGCTCACCCAATTAGCCGTGGAGTTCGGCTATCCATCGGGATAGCCACCCTATAGAGACCTCTTCCGTTACTGTAGTTACACTGTTACTGTATACTCTACCATATGCTTAGTATACTGTAGTATCATGTACCGTTTACTATAGGGTCTATTTGTGTTTGAAATAGTCAAGCCAGCACTGAAATGCTTAATGTTCAATGGATAACACTATAGTGTTAGCTAACCCGTCCGCTCCGCTGGACGATCTATGCATACAGACTTGCATTTGTAGTTTTGTATTCGTCATATTACCGAGGTACTCACCCGTCAAGGGATCGTGGTTTGTGACTTAAAGACTTTTCAATTCGGTGTCAACGGTTATATTTTTTACGCATACTGCTAAACCCCTTCTCCGTGCTATAGGTGTCGCTGGTGACTGATGTGCACATTTATAAAATATTATATATAGGTGGCACTGGTGTGCACAAACCGCAACCCGTGCCTCGCTGGTAGCGTATAGTTCAAGTTCTGCTCATCATAGAGCGGACGGCGGTATTATCGGTGGAAGTTGTGTCGTGTTACTTTTTGTAACACAGTCAGACATCCTCTTAACTTGTAGGAGGACGGTTTGATGTTGAGAAATGTAGGGAGCAGAATAATATACACATGTTGTCATGCGATCTGCAAAATGATTTATTGAATACTATTAAATGATTATGTGTCGAAACTACATAACATTTAATTATAATACGTATAAGGACAAATTTGATTGGCAAACACACGGACAGACAGAAGGACAGACTTTCGTTAAATAGTAAGTTAGATTATTTACGCTGATATGATAATTAGTTCTGCTAGTTTTCGTCAAAAGCCTTAAGCTCTCCTTTGATGTGTCGCAACAATGAGCATCGTCCCTCTTCAAGCTCGCTAATTGTCAAATGAGGCAAACTTCGTTATTTAAGCAGAGCTAAACTCGTTAGGCATTTTCGTTAAGCGAACACGACCGACTCCATTGTTCCTGCTTACGTGAGCAGAAAGCAGACCGTCAAGAACACGCCGGAAAGTTCTCCCTCCATCCCCGTGCCGTCGGAAAGTCCCCCCTCCATATCAGTGCCGTCGGAAAGTCCCCCCTCCATCTCCGTGCCGTCTGAAAGTCCCCCCTCCATCTCCGTGCCGTCTGAAAGTCTCCCCCTCCATCTCCGTGCCGTCGGAAATCCCCCCTCTATCTCCGTGCCGTCTGAAAGTCTCCCCCTCCATCTCCGTGCCGTCGGAAAGTTCCCCCTCCATCTCCGTGCCGTCGGAAAGTTCCCCCTCCATCTCCGTGCCGTTGCGTGGCGTTACCTCCCCAGAGGATCATCAGTACGGCTCGGCGGATTGGTGGCGTCTCGCGGTGACGCCGCTGCAGCCGGTCTCGTTGCCGGGCTGGCGGCGTCACCGTCCCGGGGGAGCCAGTGCGGTGTGACGTATCCTGTCAGTGACGACAGGCGACAGTCGCAAGGCCGCATCGAGCAGGTCCCGATGGCCATATTTCGCGCCATGTGCGCGTTGTAGTGCCGCTGTTAAAGAGCTAATGGGGTCAAAGCGAAGACTGGATGTCTTACATAATTAATTGCCAAAATAACTTGATCTAGAGCTGAGCTGTTTGAAAAGTGCAGTTTTGTATTGCGTTCCTTGTCGAGTTTGATTACAATTTTGAGGGAACCCTTAGTCCAAATGTGGCTCATGGAATTGTGTAAACTACTCCGTCTACTACTGGAAACTACTCCGTCGTCCATACGCTACATCTCTACACTGGTCAGTGGTCAGTGGTCAGTGGTCAGTGGTCAGTGGTCAGTGGTCAGTGGTCAGTGGTCAGTGGTCAGGGTCAGTGTCAGTGGTCATTGGCAGGGTCAGTGTCAGTGGTCAGTTGGTCAGTGGTCAGTGGTCCAGTGGTCAGTGTCAGTGGTGCAGTGGTTCAGGGTCGTGGGCATGTGGGTCAGTGGTCAGTGGGTCAGTGGTCGTGTTCAGTGGTTCAGTGGTCAGTGGTCAGTGTTCAGTGGTCATGGTCCGTGGTCAGTGGTCAGTGGTCAGGGTCAGTGGTCAGTGGTCAGTGGTCAGTGTCAGTGTCCAGTGGTCAGTGTCAGTGTCAGTTCAGTGGTTCAGGTCAGTTGTCCAGTGTCAGTGGTTCAGTGGTCGTTGGTCAGTGGTCAGGTCAGTGTCAGTGTCAGTGGTCAGTGTCATGGTCCAGTGGTCAGTGTCAGTGTCAGTGTCAGTGTTCAGTGGTCAGTGGTCAGTGGGTCAGTGGTCAGTGTCAGTGTCAGGTCAGTGTCAGTGGTCAGTGTCAGTGGTCAGTGTCAGTGGTCAGTGTCAGTGGTCAGTGGTCAGGGTCAGTGTCAGTGGTCAGTGGTCAGTGGTCAGTGGTCAGTGGTCAGTGGTCAGTGGTCAGTGGTCAGTGGTCCTAGTCTCCCCGAGACAGATGCCCCACCTCTCCCACCCTGAGGAGAGGGGGACCGTCCTGCCGAGCACCACCTACACACGAGACACTCAGCGGCGCGGCCCGAGTGGACGGGGGCGGGCCGGGGTCAGTCTGAAGGCAGACACTCAGACACACGGCCCAGTCTGGAGCAGTGGAGGCTCAGTCTGACGGCAGACACTCAGACACACGGCCCAGTCTGGAGCGGCGGAGGCTCAGTCTGATGGCAGTCTGGAGCGGCGGTGGTCAGTCGATGGCATCACTCTGACACAAACGGACCCAGTCTGGAGCCGGAGCTCAGCTGATGGCAGACACTTCCAGAACACGCCAGTCTGGGCGGCGAGGCTCAGTCTGATGGCAGTCTGGAGCGGCGGAGGCTCAGTCTGATGGCAGACACTCAGACACACGCCCAGTCTGGAGCGGCGGAGCTCAGCTGATGCAGTTCTGGAGCGCGGAGCTCAGTCTGATGGAGACACTCAGACACACGGCCCAGTCATGGAGCGGCGGAGGCTCAGTCTGATTGGGCAGGTCTGGAGCGGCGGAGGCTCAGTCTGATGGCAGACACTCAGACACACGGCCCCAGTCTGGAGCGGCGAGGCTCAGTCTGATGGCAGACACTTCAGACCACACGGCCCAGTCTGGACGGCGAGGCTCAGTCTGAGGCAGTACACTCAGACACACGGCCCATCATGGGCGGCGAGCTCAGTCTGATGGCAGTCTGGACGGCGGAGGCTCAGTCTGATGGCAGACACTCGACCACACGGCCCAGTCTGGAGCGGCGGAGCTCCAGTCTGATGCAGTCTGGAGCGGCGGAGGCTTCAGTCTGATGGCAGACAACTCTGACACACGGCCCAGTCTGGAGCCCGGCGGAAGGCTCAGCTCTGATGGCATCTGGACGGCGGAGGCTCAGTTCTGATGGCAGGACCACTCTGACACACGCCCAGTCTGAGCGCGGAGGCTCAGTCTCTGATGGCAGTCTGGAGCGGCGGAGCTCAGTCTGGTGGCATCTGGAGCGGCGGAGGCTCAGTCTGATGCAGGAACTCTACACACGGCCCAGTCTGGAGCGGCGGAGGCTCAGTCTGATGGCAGTCTGGAGCGGCGGAGGCTCAGTCTGATGGCAGTCTGGTGCGGCGGAGGCGTGTCGGCGGACCGCGCCCGGGCAGCTGCAGCTGCACAGTCCAGCACATTGTGAGAGGGTCGGCACAGGTCTGCTATTGTGAGAGAGTCGGCACAGGTTGGCATTGTGAGAGAGTCGGCACATTCCAGCACATTGTGAGAGAGTCGGCATAGTCCAGCACATTGTGAGAGAGTCGGCACAGGCCTGCTATTGTGAGAGGGTCGGCACAGGTCTGCTGCCATTGTGAGAGAGTCGACACAGTCCAGCACATTGTGAGAGAGTCGGCACAGGTCTGCTATTGTGAGAGGGTCGGTCCAGGTCTGCTATTGTGAGAGGGTCGGCACAGGTTTGTCATTGTGAGAGAGTCGGCACAGTCCAGCATATTGTGAGGGAGTAAGCACAGGTCTGCTATTGTGAGAGGGTCGGCACAGGTCTGCTATTGTGAGAGGGTCGTCCCAGGTCTGCCATTGTGAGAGGGTCGGCACAGGTCTGCCGGTGTGAGAGAGTCGGCACAGTCCAGCACATTGTGAGATAGTCGTCCCAGGTTTGCCATTGTGAGAGGGTCGGTCCAGGTTTGCCATTGTGAGAGGGTCGGCACAGGTCTGCCAGTGTGAGAGGGTCGGCACAGGTATCGCCATTTGTGAAGAGTCGGCCCAGTTTGCCATTGTGAGAGAGTCGGGTCCAGGTCTGACTTTGTGAGAGCGGCCTAGGTTGGCCATTGTGAGAGGCGGTCCGAGGGTTCGTGCCATTTGAGAGGGTCGGGTCCAGGTCTGCTAATGGAAGGCATCGCGTACAGGATCTATTGCCGTATGAGAGATCGGCCAACAGGAGTCTGCCGATTGTGAGAGAGTCAGCACAGGTCGCAGCGAATATTGTAGTAGAGTCTGTGTACAAACAAAAGTCTGCCATATGTGAAGAGAGGTCGTCCAGGCGTCTTTGCCGTAGGAGAGGGATGCGCACCAGGTCCCTGGCCATTGTTGAGAGGGGTCGTGCACAGGTCTGGCCATTGTGAGAGGGATCGGTGCAGAGTCTGCCGGGTTGAGAGGAGGGTCGTCCTATGGTCTGCAACAATTGTGAGAGGGTCGGCACAGTCTGCCCTCTTATGTGAGAGGCGTCGGTGCAGAGGTTCTGCCATTTGTCGTAGAGGGATGCGGTGCCATGGTCTGCCATTGTGAGAGGGTCGGCACAGGGTCTCCATTTGTGAGAGGGCGGCTACAGTCTGCTATTGTGAAGAGTGGTCGGTCACAACAGGCGTCTTGCAAACATTGATAAAGGGAGGGTCGAGACATACAAGGTCTACCAATTTAGTCTTGAGGAGGGCTCGGCACAGCGTCTGCCATTGTGAGACGGGTCCGGTGCAGGTCTCCGGTGTGAGAGGGTCGGTCCTAGTGTGCGTCGTCTCATTGATTGATGTAGTTGTTCGGCACAGTCTGCCATTGTGAGAGGTCGGCTACAGGTCTTGCCATTGGGAGGGTCGGCAGTCTTGCCATGGGTGAGTAGGGTCTGTCACAGCGTCAGCCCATCTGTGATCGGAGCGGTTCCCCGGGCAACATGGCTCTCCAGTTGTGAAAGGGTCGAGTGAACAGGTCTGCCGGTGTGAGAGGGCTCGGTCCATGTTCTTGCCCATTGTGAGAGGTCGCGTCCAGGTCGTGGCATCGCATTGTGGATGAGGGTAGCGGCACCAGGTCTTGCCATTGTCTGACGCAGGGTCGTGTCATGGTCTGCCATTGTGAGCAGGGTCAGTGGCTAGTCTGCCATGTTGAGAGGGCCCATCAGGTCTCATTGTGAGAGGTCGGCCACAAGTCTGCCCATTGGTGCAGAGGAGTTCGGTGCAGTCTTGCCATTGTAGAGGTCGGTGCATGGTTCTCATGTGAGGGTCGGTGCAGGTCTGCCATTGTGAGAGGGTCGGTGCAGGTCTGCTATTGTGAGAGGGTCGGCACAGGTCTGCCATTGTGAGAGGGTCGGTGCAGGTCTGCTATTGTGAGAGGGTCGGTGCAGGTCTGCCATTGTGAGAGGGTCGGCACAGGTCTGCCGGTGTGGTGGAACTGTGCGCAATGCAGGGCGGGCGGAGGAAGTCAGTCAGGGCGGCACACAGTGCAAGTGAGGCAGAGCCGCTCTGTTTTCAGCAGAGTGACACCAGTTGAGTGCGTGGCTTTTGAGAAAGTCGGATGATATCTGCGGTCTTTGAAAGGAGGAATCATCAAGAGGGCTCTGCAAGAAGAGACAGCTTCCTTGTACGACCAGGCTCACGATTCAAAGCACAGAGCTACAGAGCACAGCCATTGAAAGGCCTTACACGGATGCTGGCTGAGTGCCTGTAGTCACTGCGCTTGATAGAAGAAGGATATAGAGTGACTCCTCACTCCATTGTGTTTGTTTCGTCGAGTCACGTCGCTTCATATGCAACATGACCGACCTGGGTCACCAAATGACCTTGATCTGAGGTCAAATTTTGAATTTGACCTAACAAGATCACCATTAATATGCTGCTTCAAAGCGCATTTACGAGAAAAACACGATGGTGTGAAAATTACTGCTATATGTCTAACCAATGAAAAGTTATTATTGACAAACGTTTTTGAAAAAAACTATTCTCCTGACATTTGGTGACCTCAGGGGCCTAAACTATGGACCTGAGCTTAAATATAATACCAGACTATTAAGGCGATTATAATTTAATGGGCTTTCGATTTTTTCCCGTGTAATACTATCACTAATATTTCCCGAGATATTTGAAGTTTCTAAAGCAAAGTCCTTCACTTCGAAGACGTAATATTTTATGACCTCTGGTGACCTCAATATTGACCTAAGTTGATTAATGCCCGAAAAACTTCGAACTGCCTCCTAAAGAGCTATCGAACACTGTTTTCAGCGTCTTGCTAGCCTTTTTAATTTTTTGTTAGAGGGGGAGTCCCACTGGGATTTAACATGCTGATCATGCCGGCTAACACGCGTCGTGTGCCGCTGACGTCACGACCAATCAGAGGCTGGCATTGCTGGACGCTCTTTATAATGCTGAAGTTGCCACAGTGAGCCACCCTGGACGCATCAGAGAACTGCACACCGTCCCTCTCACTGTGCTGACGTCAGGAGCGACAGCGAAACAGGGCACTCATTCGCGATCCCGAGGAACCCTATTAACCACAGATTAATACTGAATGATCCAATGAATGGCCAACAGCTCGGAACGGCGCACAGCTCTAGCGGCCGTGGTTTAATGGCTCTCGGCAGAGCTCGACCACTAGAGTCGTGATTAACGCACGGCACGCCCTCTCAGAGCGCTATTAACACGTGCGTGAACCGAATGAGACCTCTCTTCGCACTCACTTGCCGGTCAGCTCAACGGAAGCAGTCAGCAGACCAGAGCTTCGGCAAGGCAGGGCATCTCGCAGAACTGGTGCCTTTACCGCTGACCAAGTCATTCTAAGGTCACAATGACAGCGATCAAGTAATGCAATATATTTTGTCTATTGTTCGAATGATCAACCACATTGCGGTGGCTTGCATAAGCTGTTCAGTTGGGTTACATTTAATCAGGGGTGGAACTTTGTATCTCTTGGGAGGGCCCGAGCCCCCCCCCCCCCCAATTATTTATAATTTTAACATTAGGCCTTTATTGGCGTTGCATTGTAAGAATGATTTAAAATCTATTCAAATTAACATTAGGGCCCCCCGAGCGAATTCATAAAGTTCCGCTTGTGCATTTGGTAGTTGTATTTTAATTGTATGTCATCAACGGCAGCTCTGAAGGTGTTAATATTGTGACAAAAACGATTCCTAAAATTGTCACCGAGGAAAGACAATAACATCTAACTTACTTTGACAACAATACCACATCGTGCCACTCAAGATCAACGGCAACATTTTCAGAGTCTGGAGCTATAAATTTACGATGCAATTGAACTTAAACCAGTATATCAATTATAAATGCATCCCATGCTCCGTTGGCCAGTTACGAAGAGCCCACGCCCCACACTGAAACAGATCTTAATAGCCTATACTGGCTCGTTGTTCTACAAACATTGATATCTTCTTCTAAGTGATCGCTTATTGTGCAGTGTGCTACAAACTACAATTGAAAAGGTTTATTTTCAAGTAATTTATTTAAAGCAAATACATAATATAACAGAATAGACTGCCAACCAAAGGAATGGCATGTCAAAAGATGATTAGGCACAAATCGCCAACAAAAAAGGACATTCCATTTCAGCTCGTTTTTTCAGAGAGCTGGCAGAGTCACCCTGGTAAGTACCAGTTGACACACGACTCCACAACAGATCTTGTGCACAACATCACGCTAGCTTAGCCCACGTCTCGACTGCTAATGCATTCATCTGATGCCGTGGCTCGACATTCCACGGGCTCAGGTTTATCATGGATTACGTCATTATCAAGTCCATTAGCAACCGGCTAACGATGGGCTCCGGGTCCGGCGCTCGCCGCAGCTCATTCAGCCGGGATACCACACTCGCCCACACAGCCCCCCCCCCCGCCCCCCCGCCGCCGCCGTCCCTCGCCGTCTGACATACATCAGTATGGCGACCACGCCTCCCCAGAAGGTCAGTCCGTCAGTCAGACTACTCACTCTATTCCTTCAGTCAGTCAGTCAGATGACCACTCGATCAGTCCTTCAGTCCGTAACAGCCTGTCAGTCCACGTCAGTCCGTAACAGCCCGTCAGTCCGTGTCAGTCCGTGTCAGTCTGTCAGTCCGTGTCAGTCTGCCAGTCTGTCAGTCCGTGTCAGCCCGTCAGTCCGTGTCAGTCCGTGTCAGTCCTGTAACAGTCCGTGTCAGTCCGTGTCAGTCCGTGTCTGTTAGTCCGTGTCAGTCCGTGTCAGTCTGCCAGTCTGTCAGTCCGTGTCAGTCTGTCAGTCCGTGTCAGCCCGTCAGTCCATGTCATTCCGTATCAGACCGTGTCAGTCCGTGTCAGTCCACGTCCAGTCCGTGTCAGTCCGTGTCAACCCGTCATTCCTTCAGTCCATGTCAGTCCGTGTCAGTCCGTAGCAGCCCGTCAGTCCATGTCAGTCCATGTCAGTCCGTAGCAGCCCGTCAGTCCGTGTAGGTCTGTCAGTCCGTGTCAGTCTGTCAGTCCGTGTCAGTCCGTGTCAGTCCGTAACAGCCCGTCAGTCAGACCGTCCCAGTCGACTGGTCGGCCTGCCGGCGGCTATCTGCCCTGCAGGGCATTGTCGGCGGGCCAGTGTTTGGTCAGAGGGCCACGGCTGACGCACACAGATGCTCCTCCGCCGGCAGACAAACAGCCAGCACAATCGATCGTGGCGCCATGGCGGCAATCTAACCACAGATAATGTTTGTCTCTTATTATGCGCCGGCTGCCTCCTGGGGGCGAGCCTGCTTGGTGGTGTGTGTAGGACTGAAGAAAGGGCTCCCTTTTGCTTTCAAGACTTATGTTCGTGTTCTTTTCATGTTGGTTTATTTCCTCTGTTTCTTTATTTCTTCTCTCTTGTATTATCTCTCTTCCTTGCCTTTTGCCTTTATTTGCCCCTCTTCTCTTCTCAGTGGCGGCGGATTGTATTTTCGGGTGGGTGGGCAAGACAATCTACAGGGGGCCTCCTGAGCGCGTACGGGGCCTCCCGAGCGCTCAGGGGGCCTTCCTTTTGGAGGCTGTTGGCCCTTAACAACTTATATAATTATAGGGATTAAGCATTTTGGTTTTGGAAGTCTGGACAGTATCGGTCACATATTTTTCGGTGTAGTGACAAGACCAGCTTAACAATCAAATTTCGCTTAAAACCCGCGCCTGCCGGGGGGGGGGCGCGTTTGACGCCCCCTTTTAATTTGCGGTCGCACCGTTGTTGTTACATTACAATCGTCTCGACCTCCAATGACCCGCCATTCCGTTGTAACTTTTACTTGGATAAAATACTAAATTTGCACGACGTGTTGCAGGTCGTGAGGTCAATAGCCTAACTCCATGAAAAGACTGCCTGAGAACCAAATACACAATATTGTTTGCGCTAAAAACTACCAGGTCTATGTCTGCTTGTCTCAAGAAAAGTGTCACCTTCCAGTACTAATGCTCTTTTCAAGAACTAGACGATCTGAACGAAAAACTATGCAAACTAGTCAAAAGCTTGGACCTTGCTATCCAAAACGCTTATTTTTCACTTCATATTCAATGGACTAAAAAATATGGAATATTTGCCTTCTCAGATATTGTTGGATAATACAAATTATCCAAAAAATGAATTAATAAAATACATTCCAGAGAAACAGACACTGGCGAGCTTACAAGACACAAGTATACGAAGTAGCCAATTACGAACATGTCCTTTGGAATTTTTTTAAATATACATTGTGCGCTTTGAAACTTGTACGACTACGGAGTAATTACCGAAAGCAGGTGCGAAGCGCCAGCGAGGTTTCTCGCCGTGTAGACAGATCGTTACCTGGACCCAACCCGACCCGAAGGCCAAATGTAACAATTTTCAGAAGGTTATTCACTAGCGGATCTAGGGGGCTAACCAGGTCATGCCCCCCCCCAACAGCCTCGAAGGGGGGCCAACATGTATTTTGGACCCCCCCCCCCACAAAAAAAAACGTTAACAATTTATCGTAAAAATTGCCTTGCAGCAATCAAAATCCAGCTATCCACAGTGAAAAACAGAAAAATTTCGCGCCGCTTCGCGGCATGACAACACGTTTTGTTATTGCTTACACAAATTTTGTAAATGAATAAATTAAATTTATTAACCCGAGCCCCACTGGGCCTCTGCATTTCCCGCGCCCCACTGGAGGGGGGGTGAACACCCCCTCTATCTTGGCTCCTCTGGCATGTAGACCAAAACAAAAAACAGTATTCAAACCGTTATCAAAATCATTTCGAAATTATTTCAGATTTTTTCGTTCACGTCAAAACTCAGGTTACCAGAGGTCATCGAAGGTTAAATTTTCCGGTTCTAGTACATCGCTCTAGAAATCCCAAATTATCTCGGAAACTGTAGTATCTAGAAACAAACGACTAAAGACAACCGCTGGCTGGCCATTGCAATTTTCAATCGACCCGGTTGTCCTCAAATACAACCGGGCAAGTATGACCTCAGTCAATAGTTCAGGCTCTAGAGGTCATTGAAAGTAAAAAATGCTAATTTTTGACAAAAAAACAAATGTAAAAAATAACTTCTTACCAAATAGCAAGATAACGCAATTACTGTTTACGCCATCGTGTTTATCTCGCAAGGTGCTTTGAAATGGTCGTAAATTGCATCATGTTAGGTCAACTTTAAAAAATACCTCAGGTCAAGGTCAAGCGGTGACCCAAGTTAGGTCATGTTGCATATCAGGGAGATGTTGTCACTCTTGACGAGAACAAACCACATTTATGAAAGTTGCATTTCTATTCTGCATGTATGTCCAGATTATGACGAAAGGGTTGGTGACCTCGGATGACTCAGATGATCCCGTATGGGATAACTGAAACAAAACCGCACTTGGATCATACATAATATCCTATAATTACATTACCAGAAGGAAATGGATGATAATTTTCGTCCGAAAAATAAAGCATTTTGAATATTTCTCCATTGATCATTAATGGGGAGGTCACAAAATTGACCCGACCTCAGGTCACCGACAAAAAAATACGAATTCACATTTGTGATTACTGCAGATGACTTAATGTCTAATCCCTAAAAGTTTGATATCGATCCCTTAAAAACTGTGTCATGGCACGACCGCAATTTTTTGTGAGGTGGGATCACTTGACCTGACCTAATTCCGACACCGAAGCTTAAATTTTCGCAAAATGTTGCGGATAAGATCAATGATAAGTTATGCCAAAATTGGCGTCGCTACGCGCCGCCGTTTTTTCGTGATCTCGATAAAACAGGAGTGGGTGTTAAAACACTTTAAGTGTCTGGCAGAGCCTTTCCTTGACAGTAATTGCTTGCCCCAGGACATGTTAGCTTTATTTTTAGCGGACATGTAGCTAGTCTTCCGAGCTCGAAAAAAGGTTGAGCGAGCCGCAAAGACCGGAGCATCGGCACCCCGGACCTGCTCCAGTAGTGCCCAAACTTGGCTGGGACCGAAGATCTAATTAATAGTTGGGGACCACCAAAAGGACCATCCCCCGAGCCATCTCCCCCAAGCTCTCCAGATAACAGAGATACCCTGTGTGATACCCTTGCGGGTAGGAGGCCCCTTAACAGGGGGCCTCCTAACCCGCACAGGGGGCCTCCTTCCCGCATAAAGGGACCTCCTCCCTGCCGACAAATTAGGCCTCCTCCCCGCACAACGGGCCTCCCCCTGCCCAAGGGGCCCCTCCCCAACACAGGGGCCTCCTCCCCCACAGGGGGTCTCCTCCCCGCACAGGGGATTCCTCTCCGCTCAGAGGGGCCTCCTTCCCGCGCAGAGGGGCCTCCTCCCGCATAGAGGTCTCCTCCCGCACGGGGCCGCCTCTCCGCACAGGGGGTCTCCTCTCCGCGCAGGGCTCCTGTCCCGCACAGGGGCCTCCTCTCCGCACAGAGGGGCTTCCTTCCACCCCGCACAGAGGGCCCCAACCCGCACAGAGGGGCCTCCTCCCCGCCACAGGGGTCTCCGTCTCCCGCACAGGGGCCTCCTATCCGCACCCAGGCCTCCTCTCCGCACAGATTGGCCTCCTCCCCGCACAAAGGGCCCCTCCCCGCACAGGGGCCTCCTTCCCGCACAGAGGGACCTCCTCCCCGCACAAATAGGCCTCCTCCCCGCACAGACGGGACCTCCTTCCCTGCACAAAAGGGCCTCCTCCCCACACAGGGGGGCCTCCTCTCCGCACAGAGGGGCTTCCTTCCACCCCGCACAGAGGGGCCTTCCTCTCGCCAGTTGAGCCTCCTCCCGCACAGAGAGGCCTCCTTCCCGCACAGAGAGGCCTCCATCCCCGCACAGGGGGTCCTCCTCTCCGCACAGGGGGCCTCCTATCCGCACAGGGGGCCTCCTCTCCGCACAGATTGGCCTCCTCCCCGCACAAAGGGCCTCCTCCCCGCACAGGGGGCCTCCTCTCCGCACAGAGGGGCCTCCTCCCCACGCAGAGGGGCCTCCTCTCCGCACAGAGGTGGCCTCCTCTCCACACAGAGGGGGCCTCCTACCCACATAGAGGGGCCTCTTCCCCGCACAGGGGCCTCCTCCCCGCACAGAGGGGCCTCCTTTTCGCACGGGAGGGTCTCTTCTCGCAAAAAGGGGCCTCCTCTCCGGGCACAAGAGGGTCTCTTGTTTATAAAGAGGACCTATTTTGACACTGGAGTGTCTCCTTTCTGCATACATGGTTGTCCTCTCTGCATGAGGGCCTGCTCTCTACGCGTATACGCAGAGGGTCTCCCTTTGCACGTTGGGGCCTCCTTTTGTACATAATATACAGGGTAGCCGTTGTAGGCCAAAGTGGGTGGGCAAAACATACCCTGATTTTTGACAGGGTGGGCAACTGCCCACCCTGCCCCCCGGAATCCGCCGCCACTGTCTCTTCTCTTCTGAGCTTCTCTTTTTTTCTTAACATTTGTATTCGTCTCGTCTCTCATAGTATCTCGTGTAGGTATCCTTTTAATTGTTGTACAATCACAATGTTAGTTATTGCTATTGCGTTGAATATAAGACCATCATGAAGGGAAACATTTTTCTGTCATCCAGACTCAAGTGCCAATATTTATGAAGCATGTTCCACCATGTTACATTTTAATGTCTTTCATATCCATTTATTGGCTTTTCCTTCTGCCTTTCTGCAGTGTTGTTAAGCTTTTTCGGCTATCCATTTCCATTTTTGTGTACATTCAATATATATATATATATATATATATATATATATATCCGATCTCCTGGTGTCAGGGTGTCCCAGAATTACCCGAACATTGCTATTCGACGTCTTACACAAAGAAGAAGACAATTATAATTTTTGTCATTATTTACCAACATAGCCACCTAAAACAGCAATGCAGTGACTTATTCAGTTTGGCATATCGGCAACTATTTTCGCCTGCACAACCGGAGAAATGCTAGTCCTTCCCGCTCTAGCTGTTGCACAAGTCCAATGATGCTTGTGACAGGCTTCTCTTGATCAATCTTTTGTTGAATGATGCCCCAAATATTTCATTTAATTTAGTCCAGACTTTCCCAGGCCATATGGCTTTCCCCAAAATCCAGAAAAATTATTTTATGCACCACTGTTGAGTTTCTTGGGTCGTGTTGAAGGGCGCCACCGCCCTGGCATTGAAAATGGCTCGATCCTGTCTTTCACCAACTTATTTTCCAAAACCGACTCCATCTGTGCCGTCCGTTTCACAGCATCAAGTCCTTCTTTTGCCATAATTTTCTGACGGTATTATTGTCCATTCATGGTGTTTTTTGAAGGAACCACGTGCAGCTCAAAAAGAGCACAATGGCTCATCATTCCCCACACTTGCACTTTTTGTGGACGCTTGGCCGTTTCAACCACGAGAACGTCGGCACCGTCTGACGCTCACACGCGGTCGTTTTGTCGATTACGGGGGTGGAAAAGTTCAAATGGACCACATCGAACCACATTGGACCACACTACGCGATTCCCAGTCTTTTTTGGTCCAATTTGTGTGGTCTCTTGTGAACTTGAGGTGGTGCGTGCGCCGCATTGTGGTCAATTTCGGCCTTTTTGCAGCTTAGAAGAACGCAATTATAAGTTTTCGCAGAGATAGCGATGCACCGATGACTTGGATGTGATGTAGCCAGTCCTGGTTAGGCGGTGGGCCAGCTTGTGCGTGGATTAGTGGCGCTTGTTAGCCGCCATCGCGATCACTCTCTTGGCGACCGGATGCAGGCTTGGTTTTGGGTCGCGACCGGGCTTGCTGGCCAGGTCGTCTACCACCTTTACACGCTTCAACCACTGGTAAATGTGGGTGCGACTGATATCCAACAGCTTGCACGCACTGTTTTGAGGCTGTCCAGCAAAACTCATGCCAACAGCTCTGTTGCGGAACCCAGGGCTGTACTCATTGCCCAAAGTTGCCGGTTTATCGCTTGGGCGCAAAACGAAAAACAACCACCCGCCGCTGATCTTACCTAGCAACTGACCCGGGCCACGACCGGACCTTGGGATGGTTTGGTGTTCAAGGTCGACTGTTGAGGAGTATCTAATAAAAATTTGACAGCCGTAGCTTCGTCGGGTACAGTGCAGTAGCCATATTAACTTTAAAACAGATGTTCGGGTAATTCTGGGACACCCTGTATATAGCATAGGATGCCGAAAGTTTTATCATTTTTTCAATAGTATAAAGAAGCCAATGGATGAGTAATTTACCAAATTAGCCCCTGTGCCATGAGTCAACACCTGGGTCGTGTGTAGCTCGGTTTTGTGAATGTGCTCTCCGCCTGCGGTCCTATGGTGCTCTAGTGGTCCCGAGGCGTGCTGGCGAACCTCCCGCTCCAATATGCCGCTATATACTCTGTCTTCCGCCGCGAAAATAGACGTGTCAGATTGGATAACGGAAAGACGCTAAATTATTTTCTAAATTGATGTTGGGTGTTTCGGCCCGGCCGAGAAAACAGGCGTCAGGCGAGCTTGTTGCGGGAAGGCCGAGGATGCGTCATCGGTGAAGAGCGGACAGAAATGTCGAGGGATCATGTGAAGTGATACCTACCTATCTTAGCGGTCCGTTACTATGGACCGTGTGAAGTGATACCTACCTTATCTTAGCGGTCCGTACTAGGACCGTGTAAGTGATTACCTACTTTATCTTAGCGGTCAGTTACTTAGGGACCGTGTGAATGATACCTACCTTTATCTTAACGTCCTTACTGAGGGACCGTGTTGAAGTGATACCTACCTTATCTTAGCGGTCCGTTTACTAGGACCGTGTGAAGTGATACCTACCTTATCTAAGCGGTCCGTTACTAGGGACGTGTTGAAGTGAACTACCTTACTTAGCGGTCTCGTTACTAGAGACCTTACCCACTCCCTGTGTGAAGTGATACCTACACTTATGCTTTAGCGCGTCCGTTACTAGGACCCGTGTGTGAATGATACCTACCTTATCTTAGCGGGTCCGTTACTAGGACCGTGTGAAGTGATACCTGACCTTATCTTAGCGGTCCGTTACTAGGGACCGTGTGAAGTGATACCCACCTTATCTTAGAGCGTCCGTTACTAGGGGACCGTGTGAAGTGATACTACCTATCTTACGGTCCGTTACTAGGGACCCGTGTGAAGTTTGATACCTACCTTATCTTAGCGTCCGTTACTAGGGGACCGTGTGAAGTGATACCTACCTTATCTTAGCGGTCCGTTACTATGGACCGTGTGAAGTGATACCTACCTTACCTTAGCGGTCCGTCACTTTCATTTGCTGTGAACGGCAAGCCACCTGTGACCCTAGTTTTCAGCGATAAATTTTGAAGGCTCCAACTGGCGTGAAATATTTTCTTGCAATGCATGTTTGAGAACCTATTGATTGTGTTAATTAAGGCTGATAAATGCCAAACGAAAATGTAAACCACTTCCAATTCACTGGTAATGTTTGAGAAAAATTCAGCTCCAATAGTGTCTAACGCGCGGTCGCTCTGTAGCCCTACCGTTGACTCCGCCCACTACTGTAAACTGACCGGTCACAGGCTGCACAACGCCTGCTCAAAAGACAGCTGGTCGCAGCTAAGCTCTGCCACGTCAGAACATGCACCCTTTCACGATAGCCTCTATCCACCGATTGAATTTCCTGCGGGAGTTTAACATTACGAGTGAATGGAAAGTGATCAAAATTTTCATTTGACCATCACCAACCTTGAAAATACCAAAATGATGCAGGGAATAGAACGTTTATTGCGAGAAAATCGTTCGTGCCTGTTGGTGTCTTGGAAAGCTATCGCCAAAAACTGGGGCCACGAGCGGTGTGCCGTTCACAGTGGTCCAGATTTTACCGGCAGTAAGTGGTGTTGGCTAGAGGCCAGAGGGCCATCTGAACAGAACGCCTCCCGTTCCCTTCTCCAAGCAATTCCTGAAAAATATGCGCCTTTAATCTGGCGGGGACAAAAGACTCAGATTTGTCATGTACAGGAAACTATACTTTCCAGCGTTAAACCGCGCAAAGTAATCAAGTAAGTTTCCGTCAGGTCCTAAGCTAAAATTGAGACTGATTACCTTTAAGCGAACGAAAATATCAAGACGATATTAATTTGTTTTGCATCTCAACTATAACCTTAAATAAGATCATACGCATTTATGCGAGGCGGATCAAATCGGGTAGTCAGTGGCAACAACTGTTTACAAGTCATGTATAACATAACTAAAAAGATGTTCTAAAACCCTAGCACTGATGACATCTTTCAGATATTTCATTATTATTTTCAAGATATCAAAGTACATCATAGTTATGCAACATACAGGATAAGCGTTGTGTATGCATGAAGGGCTCCGACTGGCCAAGCTTTCCATCTCGGTCCGGCGTCCGCACGGTTTTTGCTCTTGCTTCCAAATTGTTTTCAGGATCGGAATCGTACTCGAATGATATGTCACAGCTATGACATTTTGCAAATGGATAACGGATTTTCAGGCAGAAACTCAACTAACGGGTGATCACTATGGAATTGGACAGTTTTTAATATACGGTAGTTTTAGCAAAAATTTGAGGACTTCACAAAATAGCATCTCAAAGCCATTTTTGTGGGCATCTGCCTCCAAAATTTGAAGCTTCGGAAACAAACGTTTGCGCTGTCAATTGTCAAAATGTCGTGCATACCAAGCAGAACTTCGCGAACTGGTTGGAGACAATTTTTTGATAAGAACCATTTTGTACCAAAAGTGAATTGCCCGGCGTTTTGGTGACATCGTGAATGCCAGTCGACAAATACCCATATTCAAAACTATGACCAGGACCAATGTAAAGAACACGACTTAAGGTCGAAAAAGCTTTGAAAATGACATCCTTGAACAGGAGGAAGCTTTTCCGCGGGTGAAAGGCTAAAGTGGGGGTATTTCAGCTCTTACTGGCCAAGAAGAATGAAATAGCCCAGTCATATGCACGCAAGATTCTGAGGAAAGAAGGTGTAAAATACTTAAAGCGTCAAAAAGGACCAAAGATTGATGACCAAAGGTTAATACCAAAGATTGTTAGGATTTGAAAGCAGTTTTCAAAAACTACAATTTGAGTTAAAGGGAAATAATTATATTTTGTTCTGAGGCTTCCGTTATGGGTATAACAATGATATAGTTTAAATTTAGGAATCAAATAAAATCATTCTTCATTCAATGTTGTAAGTTTTTTTTACAATTTAAAATGCAAGTACATACAGGCACGTAGCCAGGATTTCGTCCAGGAGCGACGGCGCCTCAAAAGGGCCCTTTCCGAGCGTTGAAAGGCCCCCTATAAAACTGGATATTAACATATGAAGAACTCTACAGATTTCGGTCACTTTATTTTGCGAAGACCCATTTTTCTTTCAACTTTTGATGAACTGGATTGGACTAGGACCCTCAGAACCCTCATAGAGGCTCATGAACCAGGCACGTAGCCAGGATTTCGTCCGGGGGCGGCGCCTCAAAAGGATCTCTACCAGGCACGAAGACTGTATTTCGCACGTGGGGAGCGCATCGAGAAGGCCCATTCCTGAGCGTTGCGATTTTCTCGATTTCCGAGCGTTGAAAGGGCCCAGTATAACGGATGAAAAGGTCTGCTCGCTCCGTACTGGTGAGGGGCCAATTTGGCATGTTCATGGGCCCCTCTGACCCGCCCAGGAGCCCTTCCGGTCTGGTAAGGGCCCTTCTGTCCTGCACAGAGGGCCTTTGAACTTCTCAGTGGCCCTCTGGTCTAAATAGGGTCCTTCCAGCCTGCTCAGGGGCCCTTTCAACCTGGTAGGGAACTGCGCTGCCTGCTTTTTCGCCCTACCGACATGCTCAGCCCTCAAGGGCCACTCCGACCTGCCCAGGGGCCCATTCAACTTCCCCAGGGGCCCATCCAACCCTTACAGAGACCCTTAGACCTGCCCAGGGGCCCTACGACTTGCCCGGGGACCCTCTGTATTGGCTAGGGGCCCATCGTGTTCAGAGGGCTCTCTGACCTACACAGGAGGGGCCCTTTCGATCAGGCCAGGGGTCCTTCTGACATGCACAGGGCTCTTTTAAGCGTCCAAGTGGCCCACTGGTCTTTCAAAGAGGGCCCTGGTGACCCTCCAGGGCCTCAAAGTGCTCTACACTATCTATAACCCGAGAGTCACTGGGGGTGGGGGCTATTTTAATCTCCCCCTGAATAATATTTAGAATATCTTACGAAATAATGCAGCTATCAACCCCAAACTTATTGTACCTGTTTGGGCAGCATTTTACACCTTTTGTGCGATTTTGCATAAATTCGTCAGAATTTGTTTGAGATATAGCTAAGTTAGTGACGTCACTACACACGATTTGTTCTCAGAAATCAACGAAACTTTAAGAGACTGTACACATGCCATGTAGATGACAAAAAGGAATCAGAAACAGAAGATATACAATTTCGGGGGCTTCAATTTGGAAATCTTAGATTTTTTAAAAGTTGTTTTTGACCTCAAAAACTAAATAATGAAAAATCCCAAAAATCAAAACTGTTGCAGGTATTTTTAAAACCAGAATATATCTTTAAAAGTGTATTTTCACCCTAAAAATTCAAAAAAAGCATTTATTTAATAGCATCATAATCACATTTTTCAAGTTGTTCAAAAACCGGAAGATCATTTACAAAAATGTGTATGGATGGACTTCAAATTTAACGAAATATATCTCGTTTTGAATGAGTAAATGATTCTTACTCCCTAAATGTAAGAATCTTATGATGCCATTTCTTACCTTTATGACCATTTGAGAAAATTTGAATACTTTTTAGGATTTCTGAGACCAAATTGGTCTAGGAAAATGCCTTTTTATTTGCATTGAATCATTTATAATTGTGATGTTTTCTTATCACTATTCTGGACGTGATCGAGTCGGGGTTCATAATGCTAATCGACCATAGGAATTATCATCTATGGTGACGATTTCCGTGACCTAAGAGGTTATTAACTAGCCCAGACCGAAAAATCAATATATGGTCAGATAACTAATTCAACAACCAGCAACTTGACGCTAACCAAATCGTATTATTTTCATAACTTTAATAATGATGACGAACAGAGCAAATCACTATTTTTGGATGTGGTTAATCTTAGGTCATTCACTTGACCTGGAAGGTCACCCGTTGACCTGAGACTTATAAAATTGATACCGTTAGATTCCTCACATGACGGGCGACGTGTTGTTTTTAACTGCGTTGTTCTAGGTCGCTTGATTTGGAAGTTAACAGGGGTGTCTTTTTAGAACCCCCGTAGGGCGAAGGTGAGAAAAGCTCCCGTACGACGAGGGTAAAGTTTTTGCATTTGCCTGCTTATCGTTTCCCATGACCACAATCGTTAGCTTTGCTGTCACGACGTGGCAAATGTCGGAACATGAGTGGTGCAGTGTCCAGTTTTGAGATCACGGCAGTGGTTGGCTCGGTGATAAGAGTGGTTAGCAGGACAGCTTGAGATCAACGGCAGTGGTTGGCCGTGATAATGATGGTCAGCAGTGACCAGTTTGGAAATCACGGCAGTGGTGGCGGTGATAATGAGTGGTTAGCAGTGACCAGCTGGATCACGGCAGTGGTTGGCGTGATGAATGAGTAGTCAGCAGTGACCAGTTTGAGATCAACGGCAGTTGGTCGGCCGGTGATAATGAGTGTTAGCAGTGACCAGCTGAGATCACGCAGTGGGTTGGCCGTGACAAGCAGCGCGGAGGGGAAAAACAGCTCGCAGTGGCGTTTCTCACTCCGTTCGTCACTGTCGAGATCGGAAGGCTGCAGCGACAATCCAAACTTCTGCCGGGGAGCAGACAGCTGGTGCCAATTTGTCTAGATCGCGGTCCGGAAGCGAATTACTACGAGAGACGCCTTCGCCGCCGCCGCCGCTGCACGCCACCCTCGCCGCCTATCTCGCCCTCAGCCTCGCAGCCGCCCCCGCCCGCCACACGCCCCAGACCAAGCCTCCTCTCCTGCATCCCCGTTCTTACCACAAACGCATCGACTCGGTATTTCTAGAATTCGCATGATGGGATAGTCAAGCTGAGCGCCATATTGCCGCTGGCCGCTGGCTGTTGGCCTGTGAACGCCTGTGGCCTGGTGCTGTGCAGACGGCTGGGGACAGCTCGGCTCTGGCCGCTGGCTGTTGGCCTGTTGAACGACCTGTGGTCTGGTGCTGTGCAGACGCTGGGGACAGCTCGGCTCTGGCCGCTGCTGGTTGCCTGTGAAACGCCCTGTGGCCTGGTGCTGTGCAGACGGCTGGGGACAGCTCGGCTCTGGCCGCTGGCTGTTGGCCTGTGAACGCCTGTGGCCTGGTGCTGTGCAAACGGCTGCGGACAGCTCAGCTCTGAACCGAGACAGGCCCTCGGGCAGTTCGCCGACCGCCAGCGGCAGGCGGCGGCGCTGGTCGGCGGTGGTGGTCGGCGGCGCTCCAAACCGCTCAAAACACGCCCCGGGGCCGACTGAGTGGCCGGCACGGTACACAAAGGAGTCATTTTTACTTGCCGGCTCCGCGAGGTGAGATGGAGCTGGCGAGGCTGCGTGACCTGCAGTAGAAACGGCCCGAGTCGAGTTGAAATCTGTGGGGCGGGGCAGGGGAGGTGCTGGGGTTTAGTGCCGTACGGTTGACGCACTGCGTTGTCTAATTTGTAACCTAAGTAGTTAATGCATCGAAATGTGGCTTAACAGAACATGTCAAACTATGTAAATGAGCTGTCAGTGGCGTATATTTCTGCTGTGTTGAGTGAATTAATGGACCAGTTTTCAGTAGTAAGCGTCACCTTATAGACCGTGCTGTTCATAGACAGAACAGTTGAAGCATTGCGCCATAACGCTTCGTGCCATATGGTTCATCTCAATATCCATGACATATTAAAGGTGAACTATTCGCCTTAAACGGCGAAGGACGAGCGAGTCCGAATAAATCCGCGTCAATTTATCACCCGTCCAACGGAGGTTCGTCTTGTGCAAAGCATGCATTTGAATTATTTTCGCTATGTGTTGTTTTGCCGTCGCAAATAGATCCGAACTAAATCGATACTTTGAACAAAATAGGTTTTGCAGCGTTATTTACATTTGCAATTATAAGCTTCATGTTTGTAGGCAAAAATTCATTTTGGGTAGGTATTAGATGGATTTGATGCGACTTTACAGCCGCATATTTTATCGTCTGCCACGTCTTTGTTTTTGAAGTACGGCGTGTAATTTAAGGAAATATTATAAAGATGTCCAATACGAATATTAGACAAATTTTGAACAGTGAAATAACTGCATGCAAAACCTAAATTTTGAAATGCATTTTTAGAGACGTAAATTGGGTCGCTACACATTGGTGTTGTGTTTCATCGCTTCACATCACAATTAGGTGCTGAAGCACTGATTTAAATTGCGAAGACGTCATAAAACTATGATTGCGCTTGTATACCAGTAAAGAGTTGCACGTACGTTAGCGCCGCTGATCGACACATAGTGCATACGCCGGGGCGGAGTGTTTTACTCTTACCGCGATCTGTGTTTTGAACCGTACTTTGCGACTTTTGGTTGCCGGGTATAGCGTCCGGTATGCAAACGAATGTTTTTTGAAGGAATTTTTTGTGACGGAAACAGGGGTGAACGTGCGCAGCGTGCAGTGTGACCCAGAGTTTTACCTGTGCAACATGTGCGAGTGTGTGGTCTCCAGCCCACGAGCCAAATTTGAGGCAGTTAATAGGTCCAGCCGTTTCTCAGCTACAGCAGGATAATACTTTCTGACACCCCTGACGCGGCACGTTGTCACGCGCCATGCTGACCCATCACATGAGAAAAAAACATGTAAATAATCATAATGTCATTGCAGGGGCTATCATATGGCGAAGACGCGCATTGTCAATCAGATGGCGGGTGCAAAAGATTGATAAGCCTTCTGACAGCTCCGCGGTCTGGCCCGGCCGGTTCGGGCGCTTTATGTGATAAAAATCCGGTATTCAACCAGTAGACGCCTTAAACGGCGAGGACGACGATGCCGGAATAAATTACGCGTCAATTTATCACCGTCCAACGGAGGTTCGTCTTGTGCAAAGCATGCATTTGAAATTATTTGCTGTGTGTTTGTTTGCCGCGAAAAATAGACCGAACTAAATCGATACTTTGCTGAATACGTTGAGGTTTATTAGAGATGTTTGCAATATAGCATTCATGTTTGAAGGCAAAATCATTGTGGGTATTAGATGGATTGATGCGGCTTTACAGCTGCATCATTTTTTATCGTCTCCACCCTTTGTTTGAAGCTACGGTGGTGTAATGAAAAGATGTTATAGAATCGTCGATACAATATTACAGCAGAATGTTAACAGCGAATTATTTGGATTAAAGCTTCATGTTTGAGTGCATTTTAGAGACGGTAAATTGTCTAGCAGATTGCTGTTTGTTTCATCGCTTCAACGTCCATAGGTGCTTGAGCATAATTAAATTGTGAGACGTCATAAAGAGATGAATTGTTGCGTTGTATAGCAGTTAACTTTGCACTTACCATGCGCCGCTGATCGACAGCATAGAGACGCGGGCGGTGTGTTCTCTACGCATCTGTGTTTGACCCGTGTCTTTGCGACTTTGTGTTGCTCGAGATATAGGTCCGGTATGCACGATGTTTGTAGGTATTTTTTGTGACGAAACAGGGTGCACGTGCGCACGTGCAGTGTGACCCAGGAGTTCCAACGCCTGTGCGAACATGGCAGTGGTGTGGGTCTTCAGGCCTCAGACCAAATTTTAGCTTTATAGTCAGCGGTTTCTCAGCTACAGCAGAGAATAAGCTTTCTGACACTCCTGACGCGCGGCAACGTGTCCACGCGCCGTGCTGACCATCACATGAGAACAAACATGTCATAATCATAAGGTCATTGCATGGGCTATCATAGGCGAAGACCGCTTGGATCGGTGCGGGGTTCAAAGCATATAAGCTGCTGACCAGCGTCCGCGGCTGGCCGGGCCGGCCGGGTCGGCCGCTTATGTGGAGAGAAATCCGTATTCACCAATAAGACGCCTTAAACGCGGCGAGGACAGCGAGTCCGAAGTAAATCCGCGTCCAATTTATCACGCGTGCCAAGGAGGTTTCCGTCTTGTGCAAAGCATGCGATTTGAATTATTTTGCTGTGTGTTTTGCCAGATACGATCCGACACTAAATCGATACTGTAACTAAATAGGTTTGAAAGCGTATTAATTGAAATATATAAGCTTTCATGGTTTGTAGGCGAACATTCATTTTGGGGAGTATTAAGATGGAGTTTGATTGCACTTTGACCAGCCGCATCATTTTTTCCGTCTAGCAGCCTTTGGTTGTTGAAGCTACGGGCGTTGTAAATTAGGAGACACTACTATAAATCGTCAATAAAATAAATGACAGACAGATTAACAGTGAAATACTGCATGCAACCTAAAATTTTGGAAGTGCATTTTTAGGACGGTACATTGGTCTACCATTGTGTTGTGTTTCATCGCTTCACGTCCCATGGTGTGAGACTGATTTAAATTGTGAAGACGTCATAAAACTATGAATTTGCGCTTGTATAGCCAGTAACTTTGCACGTACCACGTGCCGCTGATCGGACACATAGTGCATACGCCGGGCGGATTGTTTCTCTACGCATCTGTGTTTGACCCGTGTCTTGGACTTTTGGGTGCCGGATATAGGTCCGGTTATTCGCAACGATGTTTTTGCAGGTAATTTTCGTGGACGCGGAAACAGGGGTGCAACGTGCGCACGTGCAGTGTGATCCGCGAGTTTGACCTGTGCAACATTGCCAGTGTTGGTCTCCAGCCTGACACCAATTTGAGTCTGTCTTAGGTCAGCCCGTTTTGCTCACTACAGCAGGATAATACGTTTCCCTGACAGCCCTGACGCGGCACGTGGTCACGCGCCGTGCGTGTCCCACACATGAGAAAAGAGATGTGTCGAATAATCATAATGTCCATGCAATGGGGGCTATGCAGAGTGGGGGCCCGGAAGACCGTCATGCGGATGGTCAGGGGTTCAAAGATATAAGCTTCTGACCAGCGTGGCGGTCTGGCCGGCCGGGGCCGCGGCGGGTCGGCCCGCTTATATGTGAGAAAAATCCATAGTCAATGAGACTCGGCTGCGCGCTTCGCGCTCCTCGTAGAACGCCAGTAAGACGCCTAAACGGCGGGAACAAGCGAGTCCGAATGAAGATCCGCGTCAAATTCATCACCCGTCCAACGGCAGGTTGTCTGTGCAAAGCATGCAGTGAAATTATTTTCGCTGTGTGTTGTTTTGCCGTCGCAATAGATCCGAACTAAATCGATACTTTGAACTAAATAGGTTTGAAAGCGGTATTTTAAATTTGCAATTAAAGCATCATGTTTGAAGGCAAAAATAATTTTGGGTGGGTATTATGTGGATTTGATTGCGCTTTTACAGCTGCATCATTTGTATCGTCGAGCACCCTTGGTTTGAAGCCTGGTGGGCGCGTGTAAATGAAGAAACTGTTATAGAATCGTGAATGAAAATCATGACAGGGCCAGATTTTGACAGCGAAATGCTGCATGAAGCCTCAATTTTTGTTAATGGCAGGTTTAGGAGACGGTACATTGTCTACAGATTGTGTGTTTCATCGCTTCACGTTCCATAGGTGCTGAGAACTGATTTAAATTGTGAAGACGTCATAAACCATGAATTTGCGCTTGTATACCAGTAACTTTGTACGTACCACGTGCCGCTGATCGACACGTAGTTCATACGCTTGGTGGATCGCTTCCCTACACATCTGTGTTTGACACGTGTCATTGCGACTTTTGGTTGCCGAGATATAGGTCCGGTATTGCAACGATGTTTTGTAGGTTATTTCGTGGACGGAACAGGGGTGCACGTGCGCACATGCAACGTGACCCAGAGTTTGACCTGTGCGAGCACTTGGCAGGGGTGTGGTCTCATGGCCCGTCACATAAATGGTTTAGTCTTTAGTGAGGGTCCAGCGTTTTCTCAGGCTACAGCAGGATAATAATTTATGGAACACCACCTGATGCGCACGTGTCCACGCACGCATGTGACCCATCACATGTAAAAACATGTACAAATCAAGTCAGTAATGGTCATTGGGCATGGGGGGCTATCAGATGGCGATAACCGCTTTGAAATCGGATGCGGATTCAAAAGATATAAGCTTCTGGACCAGCGTCGCGGTCTGGGCCGGGCCCGGCCCCCCCCCGCCCCCCGGGGGGGCGCCCCCCCGGGGCCCCCCCCGGGCCGCCCGGCCCCCCGGGGGGGGCCGCCCGGGTCGGGTCGGCGCTTAATATGTGAAGGAAAATTCCGGGTAATTCAATGAGGACTCGCTCCGCGCTGTCGCGCTCTCAGCTCGTAAACGAGTAAGGACGCCTTAACCGGCGAAGGACGAGCGAGTCCGAATAAATCCGCGTCAATTTATCACCCGCCCAACGGAGGTTCGTTTTGTGCCAAGCATGCTTTGAATTGTTTTCGCTGTGTTGTTTGGCTGTCGCAAATAGATCCGAACTAAATCGATACTTTGAACTGAATAGGTTTTGCAGCATTATTTTTAATTTTTTAATTATAAGCTTCATGTTTGTTGGCAAAAATACATTTTGGGTAGGAATTAGGTGGATTTGATTGCGCTTTACAGCTGCATCATTTTCATCGTTTAACACCCTTTGGTTTTGATGCTACGGCAGTGTAACGAAATGTTATAGAATGTCAATAAAAATAGTTACAGGCAGATTTTGAAAGCGAAATAGCTGCATTAAAACTCGAATTTTTGCATGCATTTTAGACGGTAGTATTGGTCCACAGGTTGGTGTTTTGTGTTCATCGGCTTAACGCCCCATAGGTGCTTGAGCACTGATTTAATTGTGAGAACGTCCATAAAATATGATTTGGCGCCTTACTAGCCAGTAACTGCACGTTCCCACCGCGCCGAGTCGACACATAGTGCATACCGCGGGGCGGATCGTTTCTCGACGCGCTGTTTTGACCCGTGTCTTTACGATTTTGTTGCCGAGATATAGGTCCGGGTATTGCAACGATGTTTGGCATGTATTTTCGTGGCGAAACAGGGGTGGCACGTGCGCAGTGCAGTGTAAGACCCAAGAGTTTGACCTTGCCAACATGCCAGTGGTGTGGTCTCCAGCCTCACATCAAATAGTTTAGCTTGTATAGGTCCAGCGTCTCAGCTACAGCAGAGATAATACTTTCTGGCACCGCCTGAACGCGGCACGTGTCACGCCATGCTGACCATGCATGAGAAAACCCATTTAAATATCATAATGTCATTGAAATGGGCTACTCAATGGGGAAAACCGCTTGTTATCGGATGCGGGATTAAAAGTATAGAGCTTCTGACCAGCGCGCGTCTGGCGGACCAGGCCGGGCCGGGCGGGTCGGGTCGGCCGCTGTAAGTGAGGAAAATCCGATATTCAATGAGGACTGCTCCGCGCTTCGCGCTCGCTCGTAATGAGGCACTCGCTCTCGCGCGTGCGCGCTCGCTCGTAACCGAGTAAGGGACGCCTTAACGGCGAAGGACGATGCGAGTTCCGAATAAGATCGCGTCATTTAAAACCCGTCCAACGGACGTTCGTCTTGGCAAAGCATGATTGTAATTGTTTTCGTTATGTGTTGTTGTTGCCGTCGCAAATAGATGACGAACCTAAATCGGTACTTTGGGAGAAGCTAAATAGGTTTTGGCAGCGTTGATTGTTAATGTGCAATTATAAGCTTGCATGGTGGAGGGCAAAATTGATTTTGGGGTGGGTATTAATGGATTTGATTGCGCTTTTAACAGCTGCCAATCATTTTGTATCGGGTGCTAGCACCCTTGGGTTTTTGAAGCCCGACGGGGTTGTAATGAAGGAAAGTTATAGATATCGTCAATAAAAATATTGACGGCAGATTTTTAACAGCGAAATTACTGTTTAAAAACCTCAATTTTTGCATGCATTGTGGAGACGTACATTGGTCTACAAGATTGGTGTTTGTTTCATCGTTTCAGTCCATGGGTGCGTGACACTGATATTAAATTGTGAAGACGTCATAAGGACTATGATTGTGCCCGCTTGTATCGCCAGTAACTTTGCAACGTACGGCGCAGCTGGGGAATGCGGACGCATAGTGCAGTAGGGCCGGGGCGGGATTCGTTTCTCTACGTCATCGGTGTGTTTGAACCCGGGTTGTTTTGGCCGACTTTTTGGGGTTGCCGAGATATAGGTCCGGGTTATTGACAACGATTGTTTTGCAGTAGTAAATTTTCCTGGACGGAACAGGGGTGCACGTGCGCAGGGTGGCAAGGGTGACCCACGAGTTTGGAGCTCTGAAGCACATTGCGCAGTGGTGTGGTCGTCCAGTCCTCAACACCAAATTTTAGCTTTGATAGGTCTCAGCCGTGTTCTCCGGGCTGAGCAGCAGGATAAACTTGTCTGGACGCGCGCCTTGACGGCGGGCAGTGTCCAGCCGCCGATCTGACCCATCACATGATAAAACATGTAATAAGTCATAAGTGTCATTGCATGGGGTATCAATCACGACAAACCGCTTGTTCATCGGATGCGGGGAATTCAAAAGATATAAGCTTCTGGACCAGCGTCGCGGTCTGGCCGGGCCGGCCGGCCGGTCGGTCGGCCGCTTAACATCTGATCAAATCGGTAATTAAATGAGGACTCACTCCGCGCTTCGCGCTTCGCTCGTAATGAGGACTCGCTCCGCGCTTCGCGCTCGCTCGTAACTATGGCTGCATTGCTTGAATGTTAGATAACCTCGTGACTATAATTGGCCTATATTTGATTAGGTAACCTGGGGTGTTATTGTTTCGCCGCAATGAATCCGACTTACGCGATCAATTTTTGACTTGTCTCAGCCACCCTGTTCTGCTATCGCCTCTTTCAGACGAAACCCATTGAAGAACTTTGAATGGTCTCTTTTGAATGCAACAATTTATGCATCGGGCTCTAGCCCAGAATCACGATGGTGGTAATGCATTTCCAATGAAGTCCGACCCGTAGGGAGTGGCCACTGGACTGGGATGGTGCATATGGAGTCATTTCAGAGGCCGTAAAGCCAATCCCAGTGCGACCGACAGGCTGTTCACAGTCCAGTGACGACGGGCTCGAACTTGGCCGCCAACAGCGAATGAGGTTCGCTTTCAACAAAAAGGCGCAATGCCTCTCAAAGCACCTCCTTGGGTTAAGTACGCCATCGCGACAATTTAAAAGGTGGTTTAGCGGCGGCAGCAGAGAAAGGTGATGTTTCGTCGCTGATGATAATATGCGGGTGTTGGAGTGGTTTGGACCCTGACAGCTGCATTCCATTCCATCGCGGGGGCTGGTCCGCAAAGTCTCGAAGATGAGACGCCTAATGTGACTTTGAATCGCCTCCAATGGCTACCAAAGCGCCGCAGCGGGACAAAACTTGGCCATGTTTATGGTAATCGTTAGAATCCGCCGAACTTCGCTGCTCTCTGCATAAAAATAAACAGCCAGTTCGTGGTAGGCTCAATCGTTTCGGTTGCAGTAACAAACACCATTTGAGAGTTGTCTATGAAAATAAAGCAAAGTGTCTCTTAAGCATTGGTGTAACTTTGCATGTGGTTGATGTGGAAGGCTCCACACCAACTTGAAAGTTGGTGTAGAAAATCCACACCAACTTTTTGTAAGAGAGATGCAATTTTGATCATCCAATGGCTTTTTTGGGTCGTATATAAATTTGGACTGTACCTTTTTATGTGACAGATCATTTTTGCACCAATTAAAATACAAGTCGACAAAATTCGGGAAATAAAAAAGTTAACATAAATGTCAATCCACACCAACTTTGAAAACGTTTCTACGCCCACGCTCTTAAGGTTGCTATTGAAGGACACATGTAGTGTTGCAGTAGGCAATATTAAGTCATTTTTATTGCGCTTCTAACGAGCACTATCTAAGTAATGGCGATAACAAGGAATAGGTACATATCGTAGAACCTTGTCTTAACCCTATTAGTGGCAGCTACAGGGGGTCGAAAACGGACCCCCCTTGAGATCTCGAGATCTACTCGTCCGATTTTCAAAAATCAAACGGCATTTTATTCCTTTCAATATGATCTACATTTCTTAAAAGATGAATTTCCAAAATATTGAATAGGGGGTAACTGAGGGGCAAAAACACAAAGTTGTATAGCCGTATTTTGTATTCATCACAGCTGCCAGGTCTTTTGACCGATTGTAACGCAAATAACGGAGATAATAGAGATTGAATCGAAGATTGACATATGACGGCAGTTTTTGTAAATTCAAAAATAATAGGCGTTTTGCAGGTCACATGTGGGATGAAAAAATGCAGAGTGAAACAGTTTTTGTGGTTTTATTTTTGGAATAATTGAAAAAGTGCGTTATTGTGACATCAGCCAAAATAGCTATTAAGCATATTTTATCAATAGTCGATACCAGGTTAAGAAAAAGGGAGGTCAAACTAAAAAAATATTAACCAAAGGCAAGCTACTACCAAGCAATATAAATAAGCTACTGAGCACATATATTCCCGTTTATATGTTTTACCTTATCATAAGCGTGTCCAGGATCCAAATTAGGGGAAGAAAGACCCTTTGCTAGGTGTATTTTCAGTTTCTATAGTACTAACTAGTCAACTTTCAACTGACTTTCCACTTTCCACTTCAATTCACATTCGTTACCCCACTTCTTACACTACCTAGAGTCGCCCATTATCCTATAATCGTTCGTAGAATATCCTGTGGTGCGTGTTTCAACCAAAAACTGCATTATATTATGACATTGTTGGCGAAAGAATATTGGTTTCCTTGCAACAATATAACCACATTACTTCGATTCCTGAGCGCGCCGCTGTCCAAAAATCACTTCATACCCTCCCCTTGCCACATATGTGCATATATAGTTATAAGATATTCTGTCTATTATTCTATTCTATTCTGTCGTAATCGCATGCATATCGTCATCATTATGTTAGTCATCCCCTTTTCATGTGTCTGAGCACGCCCCTGAAAGTCTATATGACATGAAATATGCAAGTAATGGAAGGAGATTCTATCTCTTACATCTTAATCAATTGCAGTCAATTGCATAAAATTCAAAAAGTGATCAACTTTGCTGCGAGAATAGTTACCGGTACCAAAAAATATCATCAGCGTATCCCCAGCCCTAATTCTCTGGGGTGGCCGAGGTCGAGGTCATGGTGGCGCACTGCGACCTGGTAAATAGTGTTTTCGAGCGCGATGAAGAGGGGTGCTCAAGAGATTCGCGCATTTTTGTTCTCCGTTCCGCTGTGTCCCAGCGTGATACGCGAGCCACGGATCGGGGGAGGCTTAACCTCCGCAGGCCTTAAGTTGACTGCCACGCAGAGAGGATTTTCCTCCTACCGCGCTGCGGTTGGCCTGGAACCGTCTGCCGCCGGAGTGCCTGCGATGGCGCCAACCTTCATACATTTAAAGACCATGCTGCACAAAATGCTTGACCGATGACCATTTGACCTATCTGCGCACGCTGTCTGCTTTTAGTGTATCTTGATTATCACCTTTTGTCCTCATGTATGTTGTTTATTTCTATGCAATACCTTTCTATCCATTCCGCACTCTTTTATCATGTGTTTTCCTTTACTCTCATCCTTCGTCAATTTTAGTGTAAAACCCGTACTTACTGTGTTGTTTATATCCCGCTTTTTATTGTAGTGTATCTATACTTGATGTATACTTTTATCTTTTTGTGGGAGTGTTTTGTTTGTTATCGCAGATTTTCTTTTAACTTTATACCTTTATGCAGAACTAAGTGGTCCTCTATCATCACTCTGTCTGCCAGTGTATACTTGTATCATTGTGCTGTACCACGCGGAAAACCTCTAAGGATGGGCTTTGTTAAATGTATTATGACGTAAGACCGTGAATAGCCACTACGTGGATGGTTTTTAATACACTGATTGATTGATTGATTGATTGATTGATTGATTGATTGATTGATTGATTGATTGATTAATAGTTATAAATCTCCGATAAATCGCTCTAATGACTGCCAACCAATTGTATCATACTTCATGGAGACCTCCCCTTTTCAAATCCCTGAAAGAGCCTCTGCCGTACAATACTTATGGTATTTCAATAGCAACAACTAATTTAAACTTGATTCAATCAACCTCAACATTTGCAACCCTTTCATTCTTGATGCAGTTAGAAAGAAGCCATGAAGAACGCATCTCCTTGTTATTGCCAAATGTCGCCGAAAAGTCTACCAAAATTTGGTCCTGGAGCCACCACTGTAAAGAAGAAGAAAAAAACACCAACATATGCGGAAATTGCTTTTAGGAAAATTCAAAAAATGTAATGAGCTTGCTCCCAACAGTTCCGGAGATATCCACGAAAACCCTGAGGAGTGGCCGATAAAAAATACCACTATTAGGGTAATAGGGTAGCTTTGTAATTGCTTATAAAGAAGATCTAAATCATTTCCAATCAATATTTTTGAATCATATATCAAATTGCACGCATCACGCTGAGTTTATGTGTACAAATTGACGATCAAGAGTGCCACTCGGTCCATGTGCACACACACACCTCTCGCTGCGTCCCTCGCAGATGGCTGCCTCTTGTGCACACACACCTCTCGCTGCGTCCCTCGCAGATGGCTGCCTCTTGTGCACACACACACACCTCTCGCTGCGTCCCTCGCAGATGGCTGCCTCTTGTGCACACACACCTCTGCTGGCGTCCCTCGCAGATGGCTGCCTCTTGTTGCCACCCACACACCTCTCGCTTGCTTCCCTCGCAGATGGCTGCCTCTTGTGCACACACACCTCTTGCTGCGTCCCTCGCAGATGGCTGCCTCTTGCGCACACTCCTCTCGCTGCGCTCTGCTGACGAGCACACGTCACAGCTGCAGCGAATACTATGTGAAATCGAGTCGCTGCCACCCACCGTCTGGTGTTTTGTCAACACCCGTATCAGCTGCTCATGCGTCCTGGCTCCCGAAAGAACCCTTCGTCACAACCTCCTCTTGTGTCCGAATAATTACATATAGTAAACTTAACTAAAGAAATGGAGACTGTCTCCTAAACCATGCTTGAAACGCCTAAGTACGCTTTATCCGATAAATTATTAACGTATCCTAGTAGCTGCCTCATAATATCACCCTTATACGATGAGCAGGAACATTACGAATGACGAGCGACATTCAATACGCATGGTGAAAACGCTGAACGTCGATATTCAACACGCATGCTAAAAAACAAAAACACTGAGCGTCACGTAAAAGACACATATCGATCCAGACAAAAAATGCTTGCTTCGTGAATGGAATGGCGGCTTGTTTTTCTTACTCCAGGCGGTCAGCACAAATTTACTGACCAAAGTAATTGGATGCAGCACAGCTGTGGTCGTGAGCTGCAGGCTGGTGCGCTAGGGTGGCCCCTCTGTTGTGATCAGGGCTACTATGGTGCGCTAGGCTGGCCCCTCTGTAGTGATCAGGCCGCTGATTTTGTCGCTAGGCTGGCCCCTCTGTTGGATCAGGGCCATATGGTGGCTAGGGGCTTTTTTGGCCCATCTGATTGTGATCAAGGGCCACTGTGTGCAGCTGGCGTGGCCCCTCTGTTGTGTCAGGCCGGCTGTTGGGGACGTAGGCTGGCCCCTCTATTGTGGATGCAGGGCCATGTGGTGCGCTAGCTGGCCCCTCTGTTGTGATCTCAGGGCCGCTGTGTGGTCCCTACTGCGTAGGCGGCCCCTCTGTACTCGATTCAGGGCCGCTGTGGTCGCTAGGCTGCGCCACCCCTCTGTTGTATCCAGAGCCACTAGGTCGCGCTAGGCTGGCCCCTCGTTTGATCAGGGCCGCTATGTGCGCTAGGTTGGCCCATCTGTTGTGATCAGGGCCGCTGTTGGTGCCGCGGGTAAGGCGGCGGCCCTCTATGTAGTGATCAGGCGGCCGCTGTGCCATCGATGTCGCATAGTGCTGAGGCTGGCCCCTCTTGTCATCAGCCACTATTGTGCGCTTAAAGCGCTGGCCCCTTGCTCTAGTGTCTTAGCAGGCCACCTAATGTGCGCTGAGGCTGGGCCCATCTGTTTTGTATCAGTGCCGCCAGTATGTGCGCATAGGCGGCCCCTTCTGTTGTGATCAGGGCCACTATGGTGCGCTAGGCTGCCCTCTGTTGTGATCAGTGGGGCCACTATGGTGCGCTAGGCAGGCCCATCGTTGTGATCAGTGCCGCATATCGTGCGCGCTAGGCCGGCCCCGTCTGTTGTATCAAGGGCCACTATGGTGCTGCTAGGTCTGGCCCCTCTTGTGTGATCAGGGCCACTATGGTGCGCTAGGCTGGCCCCTCTGTTGTGATCAGGGCCACTATGGTGCGCACTGCGCTAGGCTGACCCCTCTGTTGTGATCAGGGCCACTATGGTACGCTAGGCTGGCCCCTCTGTTGTGATCAGGGCCACTGTGGTGCGCTAGGCTGCCCCCCCCCCCTGTTGCGATCAGCGTCCCGCGGTGGCTCGGACTGGCCTGTCTGACCCACAAACTGGCGTCTGGCACGCACGCCCGCACGTACGTGCAGATGTGTGTCTGTTCGTGTGTGCCACCATTGGGCAGTGTGGCCTGGGCGGGAGCAATGGTACGAGACAGTTATTGGGAGATTAGTATTGTTTTCGTTTGGTAAATCAAGATTTAATATGCAAAAAAAACGTTTTTAGTTAAAACGCACTTAGATAAAGTAAAAGCATTATATGGGCGTGTTAAGGCAATTTCATTTCAAGGAGGGTATGGCGTTGGCCTTTGATATGTGTATACTTGCTGAGAATGCTTGCGGAGTCGACTCGGCACGTCATGGTAGAGCACACTGGTGTGTTTACAAGGAACACAAACAAACGGAAACGGAAAGTAAACGAAATCCCTGACATAAACATCATCAATTCACTTCAAACTCAATTAGCTTGTTCATGAGAAGACCAGTTAATTTCGGTGATCTATTTAAATCGGATTGTTTTTTATACGGAGCCGTCATAAGGCCACAAGGGCTACATCCTCAGAATGCAATCAGCGACGCGCCCACCCACTTCTTGACAGGTCAGATAAGCGCTCGATGCATCAAAATTAACTAGAGCCTAGTAACAGGAGGATTAAGTGGACATCTATCTCAATATGTAATATGGAATACTGAAAGAAGCCTACCTATGTCATTGGCACAGCCTTTCAAATAGCTATCGAACTTGTATTGACAATATAAGCGTATTTTGAACACGTTGAAAATAGCGCGGTATGTGTTCTGTGATATATTTTGCAATAAATTATTACAATTTAATGAAGCTTCACTCATTCATGCCGAATCCGATAAGTTTTCTGCAATTTCGAAATCAATTAAAATAATTGACAAAGCAAGTTTTAAAGAGTAAAAACAAAGTAGGTCGCCATCTCATTCCATCACTATATGGGGACAACCAGGGGTGGAATTTAATTAAATCGCCCGGGGGCCCTAATGTTAATTTGATAGATTTTAACTCAGTTCTTACCATGCAACACCATAGACCTAATGTTAAAATTTGAAATCATGGGGGGGGCTCGGGCCCTCCCCAACTGATATAAAGTTCCACCCCTGGGGTCAACAGTGTTCACATCGAAGTGGGCCACAGGGGCTGGTGACGGGCGGCTTATGAAGGGCGCTTATGAAGGACAGCGTCGGGCACGGGCGGAGGGGTCACGCTCTTGAAGGGCGGGACGCGGTCGGACACGGGGGGCGCTCATAAAACGGGGAGCGCGTTGGATCCGGCGGGGGACGCTTATGAGGGTTGCCACCGTGACATCGAACACGGCGGGGACAACTTATTGAACGGGGACGCGTCGACACCGGCAGGGGGAACACTTATGAAGGAGGGACGCACGATCGGCACACGCAACGGGGGACGTTGTGAAGGGGGACGCGCCGGGCCGGTCGGGGGACGCTTTAATGAAGGGAGCGTTCGGGCACGCCGGCGGGAACGCGGTCGGACACCGGCGAGGGACGCTTATGAAGGGGGGACGGCTCGCGGAACCGGGCGGGGGGACGCTTATGAAGGAGGACGCGTCGGGCACGGGCGGGGGGACGTTTATGAAGGGGGACGCGTCGGGCACGGGCGGGGGGACGCTTATGAAGGGGGGACGCGTCGGATCCGGGCGGGGGACGCTTATGAAGGGGGACGCGTCGGACACGGCCGACTGGATGCATCCGAGCTCATGCTGCCGGCCGTTAGCCGATATGAGGCCATATTTTGAGATTACGGGGCTCGATTAAAGCCGCCGGAGGACGTGCTTAGGCGGCGGCGCCGACTATTCATCGCTAGTAACCGACGGCCCTGCAGCTGGCCAACTTGCGCCAGAGATTGTTACAGTGAGTTGTTGCCAACTTTCCAGGCCACTCTTCTCATCCGCTTGGCCTTAATCGTCTTCGCGCTTCTCCGAGGAGTTTTTTTACCACACCAGTTTCGTTTTCATTTAGGTAGACGTGGTAATATTGTCTGGCATGAATTTCTTTCTGCGTGATCTTTAAGGCTGGCTTCAGTTCTCGCTGAATCTACAGCTCTAGAAATATCCGAGCTGGTCACGTCGGTTGGCGCTCCGTCGCTGAACTGCCTCCAGTCGGCTCGTTGACTCGTTCATCTTGCTCCACTTCTCAATTTATAGGGTCCTTGATCGAAGCCGAACCGCAGATTTTCCGTCGTCGCTGCTCGCTGGTTGGCGGCGGCGAAAGTTCGACGGAAGCGAGTCTAGCGTGTGCACCCCGGGAACATCACCTCGTGTCGCAGAGTCATGGCGCTCCACCTGTCCCCGCCCCCACCACCACACCCCCCCCCCCCCCCCCCCCCCCGCTGCCAGCGCCGAGCTGTAGGCAGAGCATCCAGTTCGATTTGGCAGGGGGCGGCGACCACTGAGCGGTCTGAGCAGGGCGGCGATCACTGAACGGTCTGACCCGGCTCCGTCGCCGCTACGTCGCTGGCCGGATTTTGTATACGGCTGAAACTTTAATGGTGGTCGATGATTTTAGAACCAGGCGTCTTAAAGTTTTAAACTGGGATTGGGCGGCCGGCTACGATCCCGCGTTCTGAAAGGTTGACGAATGGTCCCGCCAACCGGAGAAATATGAAGAAAAAGAAAGGCGCTGCATTGTTGCGTAAAGTACAAAGGCGATGGCACCAACCGGACACGAACATGGATCTGAAAGTAGAATCTATGATCCCAGAAGATCTCTCGACAAAACGCAATGTTGAAGCTATGATCCCACTGGATCCCACGACAAAATACAACAGTGAATCTTTGACCCCAGTGGATTCCTTGATTAAATTTGGCAACAGATCTTGGATCTCACTTGATCCATTGATAAACAATTAAATGGATCCCCGATTCTAACGAATCTCGGATCAGACAGAATCTGACTCATAAATTATCCCATAATTGCATTTTTTTGAAAAATAAAGTAAAGGCATACGCCCGTGCTAGTTTTATTTACAACGCATTACAAAACTGACAATTACTTAAAATATGGGTTCCAAAGATACATATATGTATAATGGCCGGCCTGGCATTCCAGTGGATCCCAGTGCAAAATGGTGCTTGCGATCTCCGATCCCGGTGGATCCGTCGACCAATGTTGAGGACGGATTTATGATCCCAGTGGATCCATCAACAAATTATGAAGGTGGATCTATGATTCCTCATCCCAATGGATCCGGGATCAACATCCTAGAGAGATACCGAGATCCGTTTTTGGGATCCAGGCACATGTCTGGACCTAACAGTGTTTTGCTGGATAAATGTATGAAATGCAATGACAATTTAGCAAGTGACTTTATACAAAATAATGTTGTGGTTGTCATCTAACTAGTGGTACATTCATATTAGCCGTTTTCACGATGGACTGTTTTGCACGAAATGTTTAAAACATTTTAAAATGTTTAGAACATTTCGCGCAAAATAATCCATCATGAAAACGGCTATTGTCAAGCTTAATCCATATAGGTTTGTGCACACATTTTTGCATCCATAGAGACCATATATACATCTCTACATGTATATATGATCTCTATGTTTGCAGCCACGTGTATGCGCACACAACGTGTAGGCAGACAAGTATGCTTGCCGCCTTGGTAGTTGGTACAAGCGAATATATAGGTACGCTTGTACCAAGGCGTTCGCTACTCTATAAATCGAACACTGCTAAATTGCCATGTAAAATGTTATCCAACATTGACATGTAAGATTATTTACAATGTATTGGAATAAACTTTGCAGCAAAAAATAATAATCGGAGACTATTCAGCCCCTAACCAATATCACGAGATCACATCACATTATTAACACCTATAGACAACATTTCGATACAACAGTAGATCGCTTCTAATTTGTCAGTACCCTCGCACCACGGGATCTGAGTCCATCTGCGAACCGACGGGGGGGCGGATAAGCCGCCCCCCAAGATCGTTGAAAATACCAACTACGAGAGCGGAAAACGGCGTGAGGTAGGCCGTGACGAAGTAACTACGAAAATACTTAAGCTATTTTTTTATAGGTCAATATTGAGCTCACCAGAGGTCAAAAAAGGTTCATATTGTTGCCATATATCGAGAAATTGAGCACTGCTTCACATAATGCCGACAGCCTCAGTAACTAGACACTATTAGGAGCAATCCGAAGAAAAAAGCACTCAATGCTCTTGAAACATTCTTTCCTAACTGGACCTCAGATTGGAGATCGATTCATAGCTTATAGGCTCCAAGAGGTGCAGCGACAGTCAAAATGCTTGATTTTACTGAAACAGTTTTTTGTTAATAACTTCTTAAGTTTGAAAGGTAAAACAGTCATTTTGCCGCCATCGTGCTTCTCACATCACGGCGCATCGAACCATATATCGTATGATAGGGTTCGGTTCAACGTGTTTTAACAGCTAGGTCAAACTAAAAAAAAAATGACCTGACCTGACCTGAGGTCATGTCAAGGTCAAGTCAAATNGGATGATATGATACACCTGTTACATGTTTGATAAGCATTTTCCTTAGTTTTGTACTTAACTTATCATCATTTTGTTCATGTTTTGTATCCCTAGTTTGTAATATTACACAAAAACGAATGTCACCCTACCTATGGCGCTGGCTCTGGGAGGCCAACAGGCAGCAACTCTGCTTAGGCCAGGTTGGTGCCTGGAGCACCAAGCATACAAAAGCTGCAAATGACCAGGAAACAGTCTCCAAATGTCTGCTTGAAATCCCTTACTAACCCTATGTATGAATGTGGAAATGATAATTATTGGGGATCCAAAAGGGGGCTGTCATTTGCCTGTCTTCAGCATGACTACTTTTGCCATTCCTTATATGATTTTACCACACATAACAATGGGCACCTCTTCTTCCCATTGCTTATTTTACGTTTGTTTTCCATTTCTAGCTGGGAGTGCCGGCGACTTTTCCTCGTTGGTTTGTTCTCGTGGTGTTCAACAGTATGGTTTTTGTGAGTCGCTGGGATAGGGAAGGGACACTGATGGTACGTGCTCTGAATGCGGCTAGAAAATGTAAACAACATTTTATATGTTTTGTCTTATTGTTCTCGAAGTTGTGATAACGATAACGTAATGTTCTGAACTTGAGTATTGTTTTTGCTTTCCTGTGACAAGATAAAGACAAATAAATGTGAACAATGTCGCACTTGTTTTCTTGCGATAAACTGGTCTAGAAAGATGCCTTTGGTTAAAATTTATCCTTTCAAATTTCAACTTTATGTCAATGTGACCTGAACATTACCTGAGCTTGACACTTAACTCACTTAAATGAGTTCAGATGTGTAAAAGGACTATCAGTATCGAGAACTATCGCCAAAAACAGGCCATCAAACATGTGTCACATGACTTTCGAAAATCGTTTGTAAATAATTACCTTTTGTGAGCTGACCTTGACCCTTGCCAAAAATCTTACTTTCGCTCATGAAGGATGCATTTTATACCTTTGAGCGCATTTGGGTGATCATGGTGGCAATAAATGGTTCTGGATGGAAAGTATGATCCATAAACTCAAATATCTTGATTTTGACCTTTGGCCCGATCTTGACCTGATATGTGACCTCAATTTCCAAATTTCGAGTATGCCTTAGATGTGTCCCATTGAGAGCTTTCGAATGTCACCTTGTGAGTCTCGCTGCAATCATTGGTCCCGGAGATTGGTTTGATTGATCATTTTGGTATTGATCACTGGTTCCGAGGGGGCAATATTCCCCCCTCGGTTAATGGTGTTTGGCTGAGACCCCGGTCAAAGCCGGGTTAATTGTATGTAGGTATTGATTAAGGCTCACGTCAGCTCCCCCCAGTCAAATTGCCTTCGACAAGTCCCTGCAATAAAAAGACGTGCATTGCAGGCAACTGACGGCAAACAGATCTGCTACAGTAGCGCCTTTATTTTCTACTTTCGAATGATGAATGTATTTGAATATAATCCTCTGTCTATTGGCAGAATTCTTGTAATTAATTAACCACTTATAACTTCACTTAAGTCGTTATAACTTAACGTATGCGGGCAAACGTACTGGAGACCCAGCAGCGTAGTTAGTTAACAGCAAATATATCGGCAAGCTTGCAACATAATTAAAACAAAATAGAGTGGAAAACATCGTCACGGGATTGATAGAGAAACACTATAATATTCCAAATAAAACGGTACAACGGCCGTGGCAGCCGAGCCATTTGTCACTGTTGAACTGCTCCAGTCCCCAATCCCATCGCCAATGGGTCTGATCAGGAGCGAATTTGTACACAGCTGTAATGAATTCAGTTTGGTAACTTACAGCCTTCATCGAGCCTGAAGGGCCGGAAGGCATATTAAATTAAAGCCGCGGGACTCGGCCTAGACTTCGGCGAACCAGCCCGAGCGAACTCTCTGCTCGGCCCGGCGGCCCCATCGGACACCCGGCCCCCGGCGGCGGCCCGGCGGCCCCAGCAGCACGGTCACCCGGTCGAGTCGGACGCTGACGTGGACAGACGGACGGCCGACGTCTGCCGCCGTCGGCCGCCGTCCAACAGAGACACTCTCGGCGGCGGCAGAGACTGTCCGGCCGCGGCGGGACGCTCCCAGTGGCCGGCGGTCGGGTCCGCGGCGGAGCAGACCGCTAGTTCTGCCGACGGATGGGGTCAGTCGGCCCAACTCGACACCGGTCTGCCGCCGGCGGCGTCGCCAAAGGTCGCGGCTTTAGTGGGCGGCGGCGGCGGATGTGATAAGACGGGGACGGACTGGTGCGGCTGCGGTCGGCTCGGCCAGCTTCTGAGGCCCCCGGCGGGCCGCCTACACAGCGCTGGTCCGCGGAGGCTTTATGAGGCCGGCCCGGCGCCAAGCGGCGTGTGAATTGCTTTCAATTCTGACCCGCTTAGTCAGGATGTTCCCTGAGGGATGTCCAGTAAAAGTGGCCATCGGCACGACGAGGTCCTGAAATTAAGCCGCCAACTTTTGATGAGTGCTGGCGATTGCTGCCAAATAGTGACTCCACCTTACCATGTCGATGGAGAGTGCCGAGAATAGCCAGATCGGCTAGATACGAGGCTGAAATGGCAGACGCCAGCCGCTGGTTTCCCATATTAAATCGCTCCCATGTGGGTTCTGCAGCTGACGGCTAAGAGGGAGGTTCCCTCCCGGATTGTCCTAATGCCAACCGACGGCCGGAGCCCAGCCACGGACCATTTAATAATGTGCACAAAGTGCATCTTAAGCAGATATCATAGTGCTTATTTTGATGTTCGAGAGATGCAATATGTTTAAATCAAAATTTGATACGATATTCAACTGTTTTCCATTGTTTGTATGTACACACTGCGCATTAGAGGTGCCACCTTTCTACCCATCTACCCACCAGTTGTGGGTAGTTACTACCCACGTGGGTAGTAGCGGGTAGCACCAAGCGATAATTTTGATGAAATTGGGTTAGTTGGCGGTGCAGAATTTTCATAATTGCAAACAATGGGGAAAACAGGGTTTTTGATGGGATATTGGGATGCTTGAACCAAATATAGGCCATCCAGTAAAGTGAGCAGGGATCAATACAAAACTGTATTAAATTAGTTTATTAAACTAGCATTAATTAGTTTTAAATGGCAGACATAATGATGACATAATTTATTTGTGGGTAACTTGGGGTAGCTGGCAGCCTATATGGTCATGTGGGTAGTGGTGGGTAGTTGAAGGGGTTTCGGGTCGGGTCAGGTCCGGGTAGCCAGACCTGAAAAGTGGCACCTCTACAACGCATCTTACAAAATAATGGAAGGAGTCCAATCAACGACACAAGTCCTCAACATCTAATATTGAGTTAACCATACATATTGTTTAATATATATATATAGTATATAATATTATATATATAATATATATATAATTAAACAATATAAGTTGTAACTCAATAAATTAGATAGCTTGAGGACTTTGTCGTTGATTGACTCCTCATTATTTGTAAGATGGCGTTGTAGAGTCCTACTTGTTCAGGCTGTGGGCTACTATTTGCATTATATATAATATATAATATAATTACTCAATATAATATATATTATATATATTATATATATATATTTATATGCAAATCCTGTGAAATGGAAAACTCATGTTCTCATCTTTATAACAATATTTTATCTTTAGTTTATAACAACCTTGTTTCGTCCCCGTACGTGTATTGCTTTCGTAAAGCACGATATCGCTCTTAGCAGCCTCGGCTTCCCGTCCGCACACTGAACCTTTTAAAATTCCAAGTAGCACAAAGTATGTATTGGGTGCGCCGAGGCTCCATTCGCGTGACTTTCCTCCCTCCAACTGGCTGGCACGTTTGATGAGAAAACTTTTGCTCAACTCTGTGGGAAACAATGCTAATATATTAATACTGTCGGAAATACATTTCCCCACTGTTAACCGACGCAGTCCTGAAGGAACGCTGGTCGCTGCAGGGGCAAATTCTATCCCTTTCATCTTTCGAAATAAGAATGTCTTAGTAAATCAATTAATTAGATAATAATTTAATGTCTTTTATGGGGCCAAAGCTAGGCAAAATATCAGAAAAGGTTACTAAGATTATTTATCATGTTATTTTATTCACTGAGCGTCAATGTTGAAAGAATACCAGCCAGGCAAAAATAAATAGATCCATTAACTGTTATGTCCAATATCCTGCCAGTCAAGTTAACCGAAATAAAGTCAATGGACACGCAAACCTGCATGTGAACATGCAGTTCAATCATTGCAACAATTAGTCGCTCAACATAAGCTACAAATTGCTTGGGCTATGAGAAGTGGAAGTTATTTCCCCACCTGGCCATTGACATTTCCCGAATCATCTACTGCAGAAGCACATTGCCTCTTCCTGTTTTATTAAACTTACAATCGATGTTGAAATGTGTCATGGAAGGAGAGCGATATCTGGTCGATACGTTTCAAAGATATAATTAAACCATGTATATATAGTTGTACCAAAATGGATGGTTTAACCAATGTTCGTCAAATACAGCCGATCCAGCCGACACGAGCCGAAAAAGCCACGGCCGATCCAGCCGAGGCGAGCCGAAAAAGCCGCAGGCCAATTCAGCTTGTTGTTGAGATACCGGAAGTTTCTCGAAACCCAATCACTACTGCAGCCTGAGTATTGACTTGCCCTCACGCCCTAGTTTATCATAGTAATAAGCACACTTGCTCACTGCTCACTGCTCCGTGTCCAGTGCTACTTCTCACCGTATTCGATGAGATTGCATCTGCGCATGAAAGTGTGAACTAAGCATATGAAGATCAGATGGTACTCAGACCGTGTTAGTTAGTGGTGGTACTCAGACCGTGTTAGATAGTGGTGGTACTCAGACTGTGTTAGATAGTGGTGGTACTCAGACCGTGTTAGATAGTGGTGGTACTCAGACCGTGTTAGTTAGTGGTGGTACTCAGACCGTGTTAGATAGTGGTGGTACTCAGACCGGGTTAGTTAGTGGGCGCACTGGCGCGATGAACATCGTTTGGGATATTTAAAACATGCTGAGAGCAATAAATGTTAGAACGTACTCCGATTTGTGGTCAAACCCAACATCAACTACAAAGTAAATACGTACAATTTTGATATATACGCCTTCTTTGGTAATTATGTGGACATGAGAGCAGCTTCGTAAACACTCAACTGTTCAGTGTAACAACAAGAACTTTTATCTCATCATCCAATTGTACTGAAACGAACTAATGCAGCGAAACTTCAAAGACAATCCACACCACCCGCCCTTCATTAACCGTGCAGAACATCTGCCTGTCCGTTCCCAACAAAGACATCTAAGCCCCCCTCCCCCCTCCTGTCACCCCTCTCCTTCCCAGCAGCACGGTCGTCGGCTGACCGTCGACGTCGTCGCTGCAGGGATCCCCGACCAGTTCCCCTTCTATTCCACCGCACGGCCGATCAACGGATATACCTTCGAATACCCCCCCCCGTACTGGCTGGAACGGCCAGCGGTGGGGATCGATTTCTGAGCATCTGCGCCGGAAATCGACTCTGGTTCGACCGCTCGGCGGCGCAGCGGCGGGGGCGGGGGCGGGGGCGAGGGCGGCCAGCTGGGGTGTACGCACAGCCGGGACGACCAGCTCATTAACCTGGCCCTATAAATTACTCCGGGCAGAGGGAGGGCTCCGTCAACAGGCAAACACTGGGTGGTAGGGTAAGGGAGGGGGAAATCTGAACGGCGTTCCTTCTACTGATTACATGGACGGAGAGTGGATGGCGCAATGGATCGGCCGCACGGAACAATCACATGCGAATGGAAACTGTGGGCGTGGTGGATATGCACCTATGCAATGAGGAGAACATCACATTAGTCAATTGAAACAGATGGCGCTTTAGCACATGGCTGGAAAGAGCCCAGGTAACATATACCGTTGTAACAACGTTGTGAAAAATCAAGATGTAATTTTACGTTTTAACAACCTTGCGACAACGTCGTGAATGTTGTGAATAAAAAGTTGTATAAACGTTGCTGTTAAACGTTACAGCAATGTTGTATCGTCACGATGTCGCAACTTTGTTCTAGTAACTTGGGAAAGGAACAGCTCGCAATGTGGTACAATTATCTAAATTGAGCATATTCACCATCTTACTAAGATGAATGAACGACCACGTAAGTCACGTTAGCTATGCTTGTCAAAAGTAACGTTGTAGCAACGTTTTTCAACGTTTTGTGAGCGTTACAAGGGAACGTTGTGACAACGTTCCTGGGAGTCTACAAAATTACACATCCACAACGTTTGTTCTTGTGTTACAACCTTGTCACAACGTAGCGACAACGTCAAATTGTTAGCTGGGAGGCCGTTCGTGGTCAGATACCTTTATCGTTATTGTAAATAAGGTAAGACGTGCAGTTAACAGTATAATAGCTGACTAGTTCATGTGACTGGCAGGGATAATTTTGTATTGAAAAGTTACTTTTTAAAATCTATTTCCTGTGGGGGACCAGATTCTGCCACCACCCCGCTGCTTTTTTGCTTGCTGCTCCTAGGCTACTAGAGCTAGCGTCTTGATTTAGTTTTTGTATTGTCCTGTAACCAGTAAGGCGCCGTACAGGGTGTTGCAGGTAAATTGGGACAAAATTAATTTTAAAATTACGGATTTGTTAAGCTAAGGAATTGGGTGAAATTTAGACATGATACTATTTCAACAATGCTCTTTCGCGTGTTATCAAAACAATTGTCCGAACACGTAGTGCAGTCATGGAGGAAAGCACGGACATTATTGTTCTAATTAGTCCTCCGCCGGTTCAGAGCGCCGAAGGACATAATTAATGTTACGTAAACCCCATTATCCACCAGTTTATCAAACTTATGCGATTTATTGGGGCTGGAAGAAGATTGTTTGCCCGATGTCTCATGCACGTCATGTAGTGACCGCAAGCGAACCCGACGTTCCTGGCCGGCCTGAGAAGGTCAGTGCATGTCAAACCGAGGACCCCCCATGAAAAAAGCTGGCACGTGACCGTCAGGTGAGCAAGAGCACCAATAGAAGACCCATTGGGGAGGACCTCTGGCATGCAGTCTTAACAGCAGGAAGCAGCAGAACCTTGTGAGGAAGTGAAGACCGGAGTGAGGAAAGAAAATTTGAAGACAGGACGCCGAAAGTTCTGAACCATCTCAAGCACCACAAGGTGACGTTAGGGTGTTAGTCACCGAAAAGAAGTTCGCGGTAGAAGGAGTGACAACCACACGGGAACTCCCGTGTATCGCCTCCAGCCCCGGTGTGTGTGCCTCTTGGGCATGAGGAGGTGTTGGTGGAGGTGTTGGAGGTGTTTCTATTCACCCTGCCTCGGTGAATGGTGTTTGGAGCCGTCCACGTAAGCGATTGGTCGTGTGATATGCACCTAAAACTTTATACCCACCGGGGTGACTGAGGTGTCAGCAGTTGGCATGAAGACTACCTGTCATCTTGAAGGAGGCCCATATCCCCTGGATGATACACCACTATGACTAAACAAATGTCATGTGTATAGTAGGACTCACGCGTCAGCTCATGCGTCACATAGGACGCAGGATTTCCTCGAGCCGGAGATCCCTCTGTACGTCCCGAAGAATATTTGCCCTCCAACTCACCCACACCAATCCGTTGCGAACTTCTGGATGTGGGCGTTGATTGAGGAGAGTCCAACTTCACACGCTCATGCCAGCGTTTCGGACCTGAATAAATCCAACAAGCAGGAAGCGAGCAGCATAGACCCGGGAGAGGCCCAGTGCGCGTGCTCCGCTTTCTTGCGCCGCATGGAGAGGGTGCGGGAGGCCAGCGGTAGCCACATCGAGTAGGAACATATAGCATGCATGTCGTAATATGTGTGCAAAGTTTGAAATTTCAGTCTCTCCATTCACCCGCGTTATATCACTTTGAGTAGAGGCATTTGAAATTCCAAATTTACCTGCAACACCCTGTTGCAGGTAGTTGGCGTGAGTGCGAAGAAAATGTGTGGTGAGTCTCAACTCGATCGGGCAAATAGCTTCTGAGATACAAAAAAGGTGCACACATGCGCACGTGCCAAGTCACCCACCCCAAACTTGTGAGAAAGTGGCGGATGAGATGTCTCTAACTACACACAAAATTTTAACACAATCGGCTCAGCCGTTCCTGAGATGTAGAATAGGGGTGTGTACGTGCGAACGTGCAGGGCCACCACACCCCTGACTTGTGGAAAGGCGGCGGCTGAGAGGTCTCTAACTAACCACACACGAAATTCGAGCACAATCGGCTCAGCTGTTTCTGATATATAAAATGTGAGTGTGCACATGCGCACGTGCAGGGGCACGTGCACACCCCTATTTTATATCTCAGAAACACCCCTGACTTGTGGAAAACTGGCGGCTGAGAGGTTCACACACCAAATTTGCAATCAATCTGCTCATCGGTTGCGGAGTTTTTGCGAGAAAACACTTTTCAACACGCGTCACGCGGAACGCGCCACGTGCAGTGCCAGTGGTAGTCACCCACATGAGTCGTCAGTCGGTACTCGGCATTGGTCTCTAACAGGGTAGGCTGGATCTCAGCAAAGAAGTCCGCTTGTCAATCGGATGTGCGGTTGTAGAGATATAAGCTTATTAAAAGCGTCGCCAAGGGTCGGGTGGGGCTGGGCCGGGCCGGGCTGCTCAGTGCTCATACTCAGATTTTTCCCACATACCACGGAAGAGCGGGCGAGCGCTTCGCCTTCGCGCTCGCTCGTAATTAACCCGCGCACCGACGAGGGGGGCTGATATCCGCCCCCAGAGGTTTTTCAAGCGTAGCGAAAAAACGGCGGCGCCGCCATTTTTGACGCTGCCAAAACGCCGCCAAATTTTGCACAACTGTTTGGACATCAATCACCCACACTATCTGAATTTTTTTATCTCCTAACTTTCAAGGTCACGTTGTCGGGTCACATTAAATAACCTGACCTCAAGTCACGTTTTTTAAAGTATGACATTTTGCTGAAGCCACAGTGGTTACCAAACAGTTTGAAACTCACAGTGTGTAATAAGGCCATGGATATTTGCAGTTCGTATATCTCTGATTTTGTATATATCGGTTACCTGAGGTCATGTCAATGCCGTGACCTCCCATTATATGGGAGAAAATTGAAACGCGCAGCAATCGAACAAAACCTGGCTAAATATGGTCAGTTTTCATCATTATCACTATTTTGGAGCTAAGCAAAAGAATACATGTTGACTCAGTGGCGTCGGATTGTATTTTCGGGTGGGTGGGCAAGATAATCTACAGGGGGCCTCCTGAGCGCGTACGGGCCTCCGCAGCGCTCAGGGGGTCCTCCCCTTGTGAGGCTGTGGGCCTTAACAATTAATAATCTAGGGATTATGCATTTTGGTTTTGGAAGTCTGGACCAGTATCGGACACCTATTTTTCGTGTATGACAAGCACCAGTTTAACATCAAATTCGCATTAAAACCCGCGCCCTGCCGGGGGGGTCGCGTTTGGACGCCCTTTTATGGTGCAGTCACCACCGTTGTTACATTACAATAGTCTCGACCTCAATGACCCGCATCCGTGTGATCTTTTTTACTTGGATAAAATACTAAATTTAAATTTTGCACGACGTATTGCAGGTCGTGAGGTCAATAGCCTAACATCCATGGAAAAGCTGCCTGAGAGAGCCAGTACTAGTGGTGCAAAATTGCGTGCAAACATTTTCGGAAATCAGAATTTGTCCGAATCGTTCGGTTTCGGACGGACAAAAGCATATTTCTTTGGACATTTTCGGACATCTAATGACCAAGGATGGCTTGTCGTCAAAATCACCTACCCAGTTACTTTTTACCAATACATGTTTCCTGATATATGGTTATTGTGGCTTTCGGATATCTTAAATGTAACTATTTTTGACACAAATGCCTATACTTATGAATATATTGTGAATGATACATTGAATCTTTTATATTCCATATCATACATTTGTTTTCTACTTTCGGACTAATTTTCGGTCAAACAATGATTTTGGGACAGTTTCGAGACGACAGCTGGACTATATCTTGGAACATCGGTCGGACATGGACAAATATTTTTAGGAAACTGCACCACTAGCCAGTACACATTATCTGTTGCCGCTAAAACTACCAGTCAATGTCTGCTTCTCAAGAAAGTGTCACCTTCACTAATCTCTTTGCAATAACTAGACGTCTGAACGAAAAACTATGCAAACTTAGTCAAAAGCTGGACCTGTTATCCCAAAAACAGGGCTATTTTTCACCTCCATAGCATGGCTAAAAAATATGGAAATAGGTATTGCCTCGATATGAATAAGAAACTATCCAAATATGAATTAATAAAATACATTCCAGAGAAAGCAGACACTGGCGAGCTACAAGACTACAAGTATACGAGTAGCAATTAAAAACATGTCTTTGATGTTAATATACATTGTGCGCTTTGAACCTTGTACGACTAAGAGGGTAATTACCGAGCGAGCAGGTGCGAAGCGCCAGCGAGGTTTCTCGCCGTGTAGACAGATCGTTACCTGGACCCAACCCGACCCGAAGGCCAAATGTAACACTTTTCAGAAGGTTATTCACTAGCGGATAGGGGGCTAACCAGGTCATGCCCCCCCCCAACAGCCTAGAAGGGGGGACAACATGTATTTTGACCCCTCCCCCCCAACAAAAAAACGTTAACAATTTATCGTAAAAATTGCTTTGCAGCAATCAAAATCCAGCTATCCACAGTGAAAAACTGAAAAATTTTGCGCCGCTTCGCGGCATGACAACAAGCTTTGCTATTGCTTACACAAATTTTGAAAATGAATAAATTAAATTAATTAACCCGAGCCCCACTGTGCCTCTGCATTTCTCGCGCCCCACTGGAGGGAGGGGGGGGGGTGAACACCCTCTCTAACTCGGCTCCTATGGCATGTAGACCAAAACAAAAAACACTATTCAAACCGTTATCAAAATCATTTTGAAACTATTTCAGATTGTTTCGCTCACGTCAAAACTCAGGTCACCAGTGGTCATCGAAGGTCCAATTTTCCAGTTCTAGTACATAGCTCCAGAAACCCCCAAATATCTCGGAAACTGTGCTATCTAGAAACAAACGACTAAAGACAACCGCTGGCGGCTGGCCATTGCAACAATCTACTCCCTCGCTCAAATCATGACCTCAGTCAAGTTCAGTCTCAGACATTATAGTAAAAAATGCTCAATGTTAAAAAACGAAAGTGAAAAAACTTATTACCTAATAAAGATAACGCAATACTGTTTACGCCCATCGTGTTTGTCTCGTCAAGGCGCTTTGAAATGCGTTAAATTTCATCTGTGTTAGGTCAACTTAAAAAAATTGTACCTCAGGTCAAGGGTCAAGCGGCTGACCCAAGTAGGTTCATTTGCTATCAGGAGATGTGTCAATCTTGACGAGACAACTCACATTTATGAAAGTTGTACCTCTTATCTGCTTATGTCCAGAGGTTATTGACGAAAAGGTGGTGACCTCGGATGACCTCTGATGATCCCTATGGGTCACAGAACAAAAACCGCACTTGGATCATACATAATATCCTATGATAACATTATCCAGAAGGAAAGACTATATCGTCGAAAAATAAAGCATGAACCAACTTATTAATGGGAAGGTCACAGATTGACCGACCTCAGGTCACCAAAGAAAAACCGAGTTCACATTTGAAGATACTATGACTTAATGATAATCTAAAGTTGAATATCGATCCCTTAAAAACTGTGGTCATGGCACGACCCGCATTTTTTGGAGTGGGTCACTTGTTCCTGACCTAATTCCGACACGAAGCTTTGAATTTTCGCACAATGCGGAAAAGATCGGGATAGTTATGGCCAAAATTGGCGTCGCTACCGCGCCACCGTTTTTCGTTATCTCGATAACAGAGTGGTAAAACACGCGCGCGTCTCAGCCGCGGTTTAGGTGCTCTGCGCAGAGCCTTTCCTGCAGTTAACGTGCCCAGGAACAGTTGCTTTATTTTTAGGCGGACATGTTGATATAGTTGCGAGCGTCCGAAAAAAGGCGGAGCGAACGCTCAAATACTCAGTGGCATGCGGCACCCCGGAACCTGCTCCAGTGGTGCCCATACTGCGGGACCGAAGTCTAATTAATAGTGGGGACCAGGCCAGGACCATCTCCCCGAGCCATCTCCCCCAAGCTCCTCCAGATACACAGAGATACTCTGTGTGATACCCTGTGCGGGTAGGAGGCCCCTGAACAGGGCCTCCTACCCGCACAGGGGGGCCTCCTTCCTGCACAGAGGGACCTCCTCCCCGCACAAATAGGTCCTCCTCCCCGCATAACGGGGCCTCCCCATGCACTGGGGGCCTCCTCTCCGCACAGGGGGCCTCCTCTCCGCACAGGGCTCCTTCTCGCACAGTCCTGAGCCGCACAGGGGGTCTCCTCTCCGCACAGCTGATTGGCCTCCTCCCCGCACAGGGGGTCTCCTCTGCCGCACAGAGGGGCCTCCTCTCCCGCGCAGAGGGGCCTCCTCCCCGCACAGGGGGCCTCCTCCCCGCACAGGGGGCCTCCTTCCCGCACAGGGGGCCTCCTCTCCGCACAGGGGCCTCCTCTCACGCACAGGGCCTCCTCTCCGCGCAGGGGGGCCTCCTTCCCGCACAGGAGGGTCTTCTCCCCGCCACAGATTGCTCCTTACCCCGCACATAAAGTGCCTCCTCCCCGCCAGGGGGGCCTCTCTCCGCACAGAAGCGCCTCCTCTCCGCACAGAGAGCTTCCTCCCCGCACAGAGGGCCTCCACCCCGCACAGAGGGGCCTCCTCCCGCACAGGGGCCTCCTCTCCGCACAGGGGGCCTCCTCTCCGCACAGGGGGTCTCCTCTCCGCACAGGGGGTCTCCTCTCCGCACAGCTGATGCCTCCTCCCCGCACAAAGGGCCTCCTCCCCGCACAGGGGGCCTCCTCTCCGCACAGAGGGGCCTCCTACCCGCGCAGAGGGGCCTCCTCTTCCGCACAGAGGGGCCTCCTCCCCGCACAGAGTGGCCTCCTCCCCACATAGAGGGGCCTCCTACCGCACAGAGGGGCCTCTTCCTGCACAGAGGGGCCTCTTCTCAGCACAGAGGGGCCTACTACCACACGTGGCCTCCTCCCCGCACAGAGGGTCCTCCATTTCGCACGGGATAGGCGTCCTCTCTGCACAGAGGGGCCTCCTCTCCGCACAGAGAGGGTCCTCTCGTTTATAACACAGGACCTCTTTTGACATTGGAGTATCTCCTTTCTGCATACATGTTTTGTCCTCTCTGTATGAGGGCCTGCTCTCTCCACGCAGAGGGCCCCCCTTCGCACGCAGGGACCTCCTTTTGTACAGAATATGCAGTGTAGCCGTTGTAAGCCAAAGTGGGTGGGCATAAACATAGTTTTGCCCACCCTGATTTTTGACAGGGTGGGCAACTGCCCACCCTGCCCCCCGAAATCCGCCGCCACTGCGATGTTGTAATTTTCTTTCATGACCTCTTTAAGGTCAAATCCAATGTGCCCCAAGGCATATGGTTTTCGTACAATAACTCATATTCTACGAGAGCTAGAGTGCTATGATTTTTACCATTCTGTTTCTCTTGTCGACCTCCATCGAATGATGTAAAATTTGAATTGAACTTGACAAGACCTCAGTTCAGGTCAGGTCAAAATTTTGAGTTTGACCTAGCTAAGTCATACAATAGCCGTTTTCACGATGGCTTATTTTGCGCGAAATGTTCTAAAACATTTTCAAATGTTTTACAATGTTTCAGTAGTAGCCGTCTTCACGATGGACAAATTTGCGATAAATGTTTTAACCTCGCTCTTACCGGTTACCTTAGCGGCGAGGGTTAAACATTCTTTCGCAAATAAGTCCATCGTGAAAGCCGGCTACAACTAAAACATTTCAAAACATTTTAAAATGTTTTAAAACATTTCGCGCAAAATAAGCCATCGTGAAAAACGGCCAATATATAATTCGATACGACGTGATGAGAGAAATACGATGATGACAAAATTATTGTTCTAGGGTTTGTATATAAAAAGTTATTTGCAAAAAAAAATCCCATGAAATTAAGCATTTTGACATTTGCTGACCTCTGGAGCCCCAACTATTGACGCTATCTCAAATCTGAGGAAATAATTCAGAAAGAGCGTTTCAAGGGCATTTCAGTGATTTTTCCGAATTCTCCTAGCTATCTTAGTTATTGAGCTAGCCCGGATTATGTGAGGCAATGCTCAATTTACTCGAAATATGGGAAAATTTGACATCTTTTCGACCTCTGGTGATCCTCAATATTGACCTTGATCAAAAATAAAGTCTTCAGTATTTTCTTTAGTACTCGTCACGGCCTACCTCACGCCGTTTTCCGCTTCCTCGCTACGTTGCGTAGTTTTCGAGATCTCTGGGGGCGGGGGTTATCCGCCCCCCCGTCGGTTCTAAGTTGGGTCAGTCCCCTGTCGGTGCGAGGGTTAAGGTACACATGTTGTGTCAAAATTTTAACAAAACCGCCTCCGCAGAGCTGTTGCCAGGCTCCTGTTGCCAGACCTCTTCCGACAATCTCTTACGAGACCACTCTCTGAATGGCAGCTTCGTTGGAGTCTCATTTGCCATCCATCCATCCATTGAGCTCAATGGGCGAGCCGGAGTTTGTGATGACAGACTAGCTTCCTCACATCTCTATCATAACGAGCGGCGAAATACCGCCTTCAGCGGCTCCATCCATCTTCAGCTGGTACGGCCGACTCGTCCGCCGCCGTATGGCGAACGAAACAAATACCAGCCATCGGTTACGGGAATGCATCAATGGCGGCCGATCGCAGCCTCCGGCAGCGCTGGACAGCTCAATCGACGCCAAAATGGGCGCCGACCGACCCCAAACGGGCGCGGCCCGATACCCGAGCCACCTCAGTGTAGCGGCTGTCCATCACCGGTCTCCGAGGTCTCCGAGGTCTCCGAGGTCACCGGCCGAGCTGTGAGCGGCAGCTCTGCCGAGACGCCGCCAACTCAGCTGTCACAGCTCCACGTATCAGTCGAGCTGTCACGCTTCGACAGAAGCGGCCTCTCGCCAGCACCCACGGTCTCCGATAGAAACGGCCTCTCAACAGCACCCACGGTCTCCGATAGAAACGGCCTCTCGCCAGCGCCCACGGTCTCCGATAGAAGCGGCCTCTCGCCAGCACCCACGGTCTCCGATAGAAACGGCCTCTCAACAGCACCCACGGTCTCCGATAGAAGCGGCCTCTCGCCAGCGCCCACGGTCTCCGATAGAAACGGCCTCTCAACAGCACCCCACGGTCTTGATAGAAGCGGCCTCTCGCCGGCACCCACGGTCTCCGATAGGAAGCGGCCTCTTCGCCAGCACCAGCGGTCTCCGGATAGAAACGGCCTCTGCCAGCCACCACGGTTCTCCGACAGAAGCGGCCTCTCGCCAGCACCCACGGTCTTCGACAGAAGCGGCCTCTCGCCAGCACCCACGGACTTCGACAGAAGCGGCCTCTCGCCAACGCCCACGATCTCCGATAGAAACGGCCTCTCAACAGCACCCACGGACTTCGACAGAAGCGGCCTCTCGCCAGCACTCACGGTCTCCGATAGAAACGGCCTCTCAACAGCGCCCCCACGGTCTTCGAAAGAAGCGGCCTCTCGCCAGCCCCTACAATCTTCAATAGAAACGGCCTCTCAACAGCACCCACGGTCTCGGATAGAAGCGGCCTCTCGCCAGCACCCACGGTCTTCGACAGAAGTGGCCTCTCACCAGCACCCACGGTCTCCGATAGAAACGGCCTCTTGCCAGCGCCCACGGTCTTCGATGGAAACGGCCTCGTGCCAGGGCCCACGGTCTTCGATAGAAACGGCCTCTTGCCAGCGCGCCCCCACGAACTTTTCCAAGGCTTTCGTCGTAATGTGCTGGCATGTTGTATTGCGTTTATTGCCAGTTATCGAATGATACAGATGATACACTCACTACACTGGTGACTACGGACCTCCAGAATAGCTACTGCGCACCGTACCGACAGTAGACGCCCATAACGCACCGCACCGACATTTGACGCCCATAACGCACCGTACCGACAGTTGACGCCCATAACGCACCGCACCGACAGTAGACGCACATAACGCACCGCACCGACAGTAGACGCCCAAAACGCACCCGTACCACAATAGAACGCCCATAACGCACCGTTACCGACAGTAGACGCCCATGAGACCGCACGCCGTACCACAGTAAGGCGTCATAACTCAACCACCACCGACAGTAGTACGCCCATAACGCACCGCACGACAGTAGACGCCCATTAACGCACCGCACCTACAGAAGACGCCCATAAAACGTACCGTACCGAACAGTAGACGCCATAACGCACCGCACCAAGACCAGTAAACGTCCATACGCACCTACCGACAGTTGACGCCATAACGCACCGTACCGACAGTTGACGCCCATAACGCACCGTACCGACAGTAGACGCCCATAACGCACCGTACCGACAGTAGACGCCCATAACGCACCGCACCGACAAGTTGACACACCATAACGCACCGTACCGACAGTAGACGCCCATAACGCACCGTACCGACAGGTAGACCGCCCCATAATGCACCGTTTACCACAGTAAGACGCTCAATAACTCACCACACACCGACAGTAGACGCCCATAACGCACCGCACGGACCAGTAGGACGCCATAACGCACCGTACCACAGTAACGCCCATAACGCACACGCACCGACAGTAGACGCCCATAACGCACCATACCGACAGGAGACGCACATAAACCGCACCGCACCGACAGTAGAGCCCAAAACGCACCGTACGACAGTAAGACGCCCATAAACGCCACCGCACCGACAGTAACGCCCATAACGCACCGTACCGACAGTAGACGCCCATAACGCACCGCACCGACAGTAGACGCCCATAACGCACCGTACCGATAGTAAGGCGCACCTATATTGTGTTTACACCGCGGCGCTGCATCAGGAGTTGGATATGTCATAGTCAGTCTGACGTGAAATGGCCTGTGTCAGCATTGTCAGAAGCCGCCACAGTCCTGCATGTCTGACACTGGGGAGTGGGGATGTCTAACCATGAGGTCTGAAACTCTATGGCTATCACTGATTAACTCCGCGCACCAAAGGGGGAGGGGGTTGAACACCCCCTCTACGGTTTTATTAAGATGACGAAAAAACGGCGGCGCGCATAGCCGCTAAATTTTGGTATAACATTATCAATTGATCCTTTCCGCACATTGTTGCGAAAATTTCAAGTTTTGTGTCGGATTAGGTCAGGACACCAGGTCAGGTCAAGTGACTCCCACCTTCCGAAAAGTTTGCGGTTGTGCCATGACCACAGTTTATTTGGGGACCGATATACAACTTTTAGGATTGCATTCAGCCATCAGTATCTACACAAGTGGTCATCTCGGATTCATCATATCTGTGACCAGACGGTCGGGTCAATTTTGTGACATTATAAGTAAATGGAGAAATATTCGAAATGCTTTCTTTTCCGAGGACATCAGTCCATTTCCTTCTGGATGATGTTATCATTGGATTGTATGAATGATCCAAGTGCCGTATTTGTTCAGTGACCCATACGGGGTCATCTGAGGTCATCCGAGGTTACCAACACCTTTTCGTCAATAGCTCTGGATTCTGGAAATAATGCAGATAGAGAAGTGCAGCTTTCACCAATGCGTTTGTCTCGTCAAGAAACATCTTCTAATATGAAACATGACCTACTTGGCTCACCACTTGGTCTTGATCTGAGGTCTTTTTTAAGTTGACCTAGCATGGTAAAGAAATGACAAATTTCAGAACGCCTTGAAGAAACAAGCACGATGGCATGAACAGTTTTGCGTTATCTTATTTAGGTAAGAAGTTATTTGCGAAAATACATGTTGCGAAAGTACATGAGCATGTATGTTGCATTTTTGACAGTTTAATGACCTCTGGAGCCTAAACTATTGACCTGAGGTCAAATTTGAGGAGTACTAGGTCGATTGCAAATGTCAATGGCTGGCGATTAGTTTCGACCGTTTTTTACAGATAGCTTAGTTCCAGAGATATTTGGGGATTTCTGGAGCAATGTCCTAAAACTGGAAAATTTGATCTTCGATGACCTCTGGTGATCTGAATTTTGACGTGAGCGAAAAACTGAAATAGTTTTGAAATAATGTATGATGACGGTTTGTACAGTGTTTTCTGTTTTGATCTACGTGCGATAGGAGCAGAGTTAGAAGGGGGAGTGTTCAAACACACACACACACACCCCAGTAGGGCGCGCGAAATGCAGAGGCCCAGTGGGGCACGGGTTAATGAAACTCGTCATGACTGAGCCTCAGTAACGAGCTGAAACTATTTTCCCGACCAGCAGACCACTGCAGCAGACCACAGCAGACGAAAGCAGACCATCACAGCAGACCACATCAGACCACAGCAGACCACATCAGACCACAGCAGACCACAGCAGACCACAACAGGCAGACCACAGCAGACCACAGCAGACCACAGCACAGACCACAGCAGACCACAGCAGACCACAGCAGACCACAATAGACCACAGCAGACCACATCAGACCACAACAGACCACAGCAGACCACAGTAGACCACAACAGACCACAGCAAACCACAGCAGACCATCACAGCAGACCACAGCAGACCACAGCAGCAGACCACAGCAGACCACAGCAGACCACAGCAGACCACAGCAGACCACAGCAGACCCACAGCAGACCAACAGCCAGACCCACAACAGACCACAACAGGAACCACAACAGACCACAACAGACCACAGCAGCCACAACAGACCACACAGACTACAAGCAAGCAAGACCACAGCAGATAGACCCACAGGCAGACCACAGCAGCAGACTCACAAGCAGGAACCACAGCAGACCACAGCAGACCACAGCAACCACAAACAGACCACAGCCAGACCCACAGCAGACCCACAGCAGACCACAAGCAGACCACAGCAGGACCAACAGCAGAACCACAGCAGACCACCAGCAGACCACAACAGACCAACAGCAGACCACAACAGACCACAGCAGACCACAGCCAGCAGACCACAGCCAGGACCACAGCAAGCCCACAGCAGACCACAACAGACCACAGCAGACCACAGCAGACCACAGCAGACCACAGCAGACCACAACAGACCACAGCAGACCACTGGACACCTGACTGGAAATCGTCACCAACCTGTGACCGTAATTCCCACTGCACGACTGACTGTGTAAATTAGGGAACCCAGTGGAACCCAGCTGGTCATTCGTCCGACAACAGAAACAGCGCTGAGCATTTGAGCAAGACTTGATCGCAGGGAAATCGCCAACGAAAGGGCCCCGCTCGGCACACCAGACTGGCTATCTAGCGAGGCTAGTGACGAGTTGTACAACGCATTTTAGACAACTGTCTCATCAAATCAAGTTGCAAAGTCTGTAAGCAAGAATAACGTTCAAATTTGATATTCAGTTGATATACAATCTATTAATAATTAATGGCATACAACGTGGTGAGACAAAACTATTTAAACACCAGACTTCAAATTAATTTTGCGTCTGGTCTCTGACAACCATTGATATATTTATAATTTTAATTCCCGCACTTCACATATAGACCAACCAAGAAGCCATGATCGAACCATTTAATATTGCAGTATGGCAAGTAGCTACCTGAATCGAAATCCCCAGCAAAATTATCCATCATATTTTCATATTTGAGCAATTTCTATTCTACCCTGTAGGCGAAGAGGCTGCGCTTAGGCCTACGAGCCAGCTGCTATATTGTATACCTATCAAAATATCGTTAGACTGATTTTAGAACAAACAGATGCAAGTAACGAGGCTGGTTGCAGACGCTATTCTTATATTGATTCATTATGTTATCTGCGGTATTTATGCTATATTTAGCACTCTCAATGATCACTGTAACTTTACAAACTCGAGATTCGTAATTGCACAGGCCTGTCCAGCGAAGTGCAGCCTGCCTGATTAGATGGCCGTTGGAGCTGTGGTGAAGCGGAGGCAGTATCATGAATGATTGATTGTTGGAACATCGACTAGCGGTGGTTCTAATGAAACACGCCGCCACTGGACAGCGGGCCAGCTGTCGCGATCTAACTGGGCAGCTTGTAATTTAGGACATTGTGTTAACTATTTAATTTGATGACGTTGTTCCAATAGTAGTTCGTGTGACCTGCTAAAGGCATCAAGGTACCATGTTGTGTTCATCAGTAAAATGGATAAAATATATGTATTTACTCGTGTTACATAAGCATGCGTAATGCAACACTATAGCCCAGTGGTTTCCAGTCCTCCCGACACAATTACTCCTTTTCAGCAGTCAGAGGAGAACATTACCCCAGCGTCCAAAATATATACCGATTTATAAAAAAGTTGTTTCCGAATATGTTGATCGCACCTGTTCACACACTTCCATTGGAGCGTCGCAGCTTGCAATAAAAACAAAGGCTGAGAGCGCACATATATTTATTTCCTTTTCTTCACCAATTCTCAATCCTGGGCTTCGTTGCCGACAAGACGCACCGAAAAGTTATATTGTTAGCCGAGAGCTGCATCAAAGCTGTCTTCGCGTACCAGTATGGTTCAAATGCACAGGTCTTCGTTACCCCCGCAGAATGGCTCCATTACCCCAAATGGAGTCATGGCCCACTGTTTGGGAAACACTGCTATAGTGCTTGGATCCCGAAAACAGATCCAGGGTTAAGATTTATTGGATCTGGATCCCGGATCCGCTGGGATCATAGATCCATCTTCATAAATTGTCGATGGATCCACTGGTATCATATATCCGTCTTCAATATTGGTCGACGGATCCACCGGGATCCGAGATCGCAGAAATCATTCTGCATTGGGATCCACTGGAATCCCAGTTCCGCCATTATACAGATGTGTATTTTCGGAGCAATTTTTTAAAGTAATTGTCAGTACTTTTAATTCGTTGTAAATGCAACTATCATGTGCTTTTATGCCTTATAGTTAGATTTTGTAAAGAAATACGATATTTTTGGCATAATATATGTCAGATCTTGTCGGATCCGATAATTGTTGGTATTAGAGATCCATTTTCATTGTTTATCATGGGATTCTGTGGGATCCAAATTCCGTTGTCAAATTTAATCGAGGGATCCACTAAGATCGACGATCCACTGCTGTAACTTGTTGTGAGATCCAGTGGGATCATAGATCCAATATTGCATTTTGTCGAGAGATCCTCTGGGATCAAAGATTCTACTTTCAGATCCATACATATGTCTTGCTATAGCCCATTAATGAATGTCCGCCCGTATAGCTCAGTTGGGAGAGCGCTGGACTCACAATCTTATCCACCCTGACAAGGTGGGCTCGAGTCTCTTCGGCGCTCGCTGTTTGCTCCTGGCGGGGATGAACTGCGGCCGGTGGCAGCGGCCTCAATCAAGGTTAGATAATGCCAGCGAGCCAGGTGAAATGTCCTCAGTCGTTTGGGGACGTACACATTTTTGCTACTTATTATGCTCTAAACCTATAATTGCCTGATCGGATAGTGGTGGGCTCAGGACCACGCACGGTGTTTCTGATCTCGGAAATTTATCCAATCAAAACATTTGGAATACAATTAAAAATGCAATTATGTTTTCTGGTCAGAATAACGTGTAATGGGTAAACATGAAATATGTCCTTGACAAGTTTGAGGAGTGAAGAATGATCCAGTAAGCTGCTGCTGCAGTAAAGACGCCTTTACTATTGACATCCTATATAAATAAAACGATACCATCAAAGTTAACGGCGGAGATGGAAAATGACAACAAGACTACTAATCGGACATGCAATCCAAAGGGGAGAATAACATACAAGTGCATATAAAACTCAGACACCAATCTGTACCCAGAGTGCGACACGGACAATACGCAGACATCTAAAATGGCGGCACTATTCCGCTTTTAGAACGTTCCTTGAACTTGTAATCCATTGGAAATTGCAACAGGGGAATCAAACAACCAAAGGTATTGCTAAGAAAAGCGGCCTTGCAATAAAGGTTACGGCCTTTTTTAGAGGGATCAACGTCAAGCGAGAACGGCAACAGAACCGACAGTAAAACATCAGGCCTACATATTATACATTAGTTTTTCGGTTTCCGAACGCCGAAGGACCGATCGACAAAATCTGACAGCTCTTGAAGAAGGACGCAAAATTGTATATTTCACTTTTTACACAGCCCAGCTGTATTCCGATTTCCGGCTGATGTATGTACTATTGGTTACAAAATAAGCGTCCCACTGGGTTTACCGGCACAGCAGTTAAAGAGAATTTGCCGTCTTGGGAAAAGTATGTGGAATGATGTAGATGAGTGCCACTCATCTAGCCACTAATCTCCATCATTGCATATACTTTTTCCAAGGCGGTATATTCCCTTTAAAAGGGAATGTTTCACCTTTGAAAGTGTGTCAATGTAGGCCGCTTGTGGTGCAAAGTATGGAAGTAATCACTGCAGAACACGATTATGACATTTATTTATCGATACAGTGATTAATTTAAATAAAAAGTTTGGAGTTTAAATATCTTGAACTAATGACGTATATCAACAATTTGGGGTAATAGGAGAAACCTTCGCACCAATATATGGCACACGTGGGCTTAAATGCTTCATACTACGGTCGCACTCACTGAACACCGGAAATCCTTTCTACTGACAGCTCCAATACACATATGAATGCTTGGTATATTTTTACAAATTTGATAGAGACTTGTAGAACCAGCTTATGGGGCAACAACCCACGTTACCTCGGATCGAGAAATGAAACACGTGTGAAGCCAACACAGCGAACACATCAACTGGATATCTTGCAGCAGTTGGCCGCCAGGGAGCGTAGTGAGCAGGGTGTTTTTTAGTCGCAAGCAATGGTAATCAGTTATTTCCTTTTAGCTTGTTACGCTAAATATGTATTTATTCATGCATTAAACATGAAATATTAAGTAAATTTGCTAGCGAGTCATAACACGCTGGCTCACTAGGGGTATCTGGCGTAAGCTATGCGAAAACGTCAGCTCAAGTGCGAGCCGAAACAAGTAAGCATTGGCTTCAAGGATTGCTTTAAAACAAGTCGACATCATTAACATTTGGTAAAAAGAGACGACGACATCGGCTTGGAACCCATATTAAAATACACTAAGGGTTCTTTCGTTGCCAATTTCAAAATCAAACTAGAATTTCTTTTTTATTAGACCCCTGTGGTTGTTTTGACTTCTACAATACTTTATTGTAAAGCAAATCCAACAACATGGCTATCTCAACTCAAATATAATGTTAATGTGAAACATTCCCTTTAACTGTTGTGCCTCCATCCCAGCGGGACGCTTATTTTGGAACCAATAGTACTATGTACCCACCAGACTTGTGCCTGTATCGCGAATATGGTTATGGGATCCCAGTGGATCCCTTGGTATAAAATGCATAAAGATATTGAATCCAAGTGAATCCCACTGCGTACAATACATGAAAACCTTGAATCCTCCTGGATCCCTCGTTGTAAAATGCTTCAGGATTTGGAATCTCAGTGGATCTCTGATCTAAATGAGCCATGGCATGTAACCAGTATTTTTATCAAGGAGGGGGGGGGGGCACGTCGAAAAATCAAATTTAGCTCCTCAGCTACATGTTCCTGACCGGGGAGGGGGAGAGTAGGGTCGTCAGATAATCCCATTCTATCTGGTGTAAATGTATTCTGCTCAGGAGGACCATGGCCCCCGTGTCCCCTCCTCTGGCTACGTCCCTGCCTGGTACAGAAATGGTGGTACATAGACTCATTCGGAACAATGCACTCCGAAAGGAAGCCTGTATCTAATGAAGATCCACGAGCTGTGAACATCCTTGAGGATACAGCTGAGCTGGTGGATGGACGCGTCGAAGCTACACTCTTGTGGAAAGATAACGTGTCGCTGCCGGACAATCGCCTCGGGGTGTTCCGCCGTCTCGAGCGAACAGAGAAGTATCTCAACACAAATGATGAGAAGGCAAAGAAATACCAAGAAACGATCGATAATAACGTATCACTTGGGCACGCACGCTCGAAGAATCAGAAGGTGGTCGGAACCAGAACTAAACACGGTGGTACTTGCTACAACATGTGGTATACAACCTAAGCAAGCCGGAGAAAATACGAGTCGTATTCGACACAGCTGCAAAGTTCAACGGCACATCTCTCAACGACAACCTGTTTATTGGGCCGGATCGTCTGCAGGATTTACCTGATCTGCTCATCCGATTTCGCGAGAGACAGGTCGCAATCGCAGGAGATATCAGCCAGATGTTTCTTCAGTTGCATATTTTGCCGTGTGACTCACCAACACTCAGCTTCCTATGGAGGAACATGGAGCAAAACAGGCCTCTTGACACATGCGAAATGAACAAGGCGATATTCAGAGCCAAGTGCTCACCAGCAATCGCCAGCTTCGCGCTGCAAACTGTCATCAAGAACTGCTCTGATCCAAAACTCTCTCGCGAAGAAGCCACTGAAGTATCGAGACGGTTCTACATGGTTGACTTCTTCACATCGGAGGAGTCTGTTGAGTCAGCCAAAGCGCTACTCCACAACATCACCAGGTTGGTCGCTAAATGCGGATTCAAGCTACGAAAGCGGACAAGCAATTCACGGGAAGTGCTCGAGTCTGTAGTGCCAGCACACAGGGTGCACTTTGCAGCGGACATCTCGATGCCGCTGCAGTCCGAGCGCATCCTTGGGCTGCCTTGGGAAACCGAACGTAACGCGATCGAAGTTCATCTTTCAGAAAGACGAAAGGCCCCAACAACCAAACGCGGAGTTTTAGCAGTTGTAGCATCAACCTTTGATCCACTCGGCCTCATGGCACCGTTTACCCTGCAAGCGAAAATTATGATGCAAGATCTCTAGAAACAGCAGTTATCGTGGGACTCAAAGCTGAGTGACAATGATATTCGGTGGTGGGCGTGCTGAGAGGCACAAGTTGAGCAGCTCCCGCAGCCGAGAATAGCACGGTGCTACGCTAGGACGGAAGCCGAGATCGTTCGAAAAGAACTGCATATCTTTTGCGACGCTTTGGAAGCAGCATTCGGTGCTGCTGGCTATCTCAGACAGATAGATTCGACTGGTGTTATCAGCTGCGCTCTGGTGATGAGCCGCAAAAGAGTGGCACCGCTGAAGAACCGGAAGATTGTGCGTTTGGAGCTGCAGGGACCAGTTCTCGCTACAAGACTGCATCAAAGCATTGAATCAGCGCTATCTGCTTTATTCGACAGGACGTTCTTCTGGACTGACAGTGAAGTTGTTATAGGCTACATCAACAACGAGACTCTGCGCTTTCAAAACTTCGTCTGGACTAGAGTAGCCCAGATCAGAGACCAGTCTGAACCCTGTCCCTGGCGTCATGAATCCAGAAGATGACTGTTCCAGCGGTCGGTAAGTTTCAGAACTTAACTCTGAAAGTCGGTGGTTCCGTGGCCTCGACTTGCTCTACAGACCGCAAGATGAATGGCCCGCGGCTCTGGAGACGCAACCGTCAGATGAAAATGACCCTGAAGTCAAGACAGTAGGCTTCGTGAACACTGGACAATCAGCTTCGACGCTATTTGTTGACCACACTCATTACTCGTCCTGGAGTCGATACAGACGCGTCACCGCATGGATATTCCACTTCGTCTACAACTTCGTCGCCAAACATTCAGCTCAACATCGAGACTGCGCAAACAGGGGACCACTGTCTACAGAAGAGCTACGCCTCGCTGAAGCGTAGCTCTGCTGGGTCTCGTCAAAGGGACCCAGCAGGAAGCCTTCAAGTCGGACATTGACATGCTGTCACGGGGAAAGTCGGTGTTTGGCAACAGTTCACTTCCGTAAATCATGCCACTGACTCAAGCAAATCCTTCGAGATTGAGGCAGGCTGGAGAACTGTCAGCTTCCTACTTCGGTGAAGCACCAAGTCATCTTGCCAAGGCATCACGATGTAACTCGGCTAATCGTGACTTCGTGTCATCGTCAGGTGCTTCACGCAGGATCCGAACACACGTTGAATGAGCTTCGGCAAACGTACTGGATTCCAAAGGCCAGAAGTACTATCAAGTCGTACCTCCCTCCATAAATGCGTCGTTTGCAAGAAACGACGCAGCCATCCTCAGCTGCCACTGACGGCAGACCTGCCTGAGGCGAGATTCGACTGCCAACACGTGTTCAGCTCCGTGGGCTTGGATTTTTTTCGATCCTCTCCATGTACGTTCAGGTCGCAGGACCGAGTGCCACTTTGTCCTGCTAGTCACCTATTTGGCATCAAGATCACTGCACTTGGAAGTGACCTCGTCTCTCGATACAGACAGTTTTCTCATCGCCCTCCCCGCTTCATAGCTCGGCGCGGGAAACCATCGCAGATCTTCAGTGACAACTGGAAAAGCTTCAAGAGAGCCGAAAAGGAACTCCGCGAAGCTCTGAGCAACTGGAACGAGGCGCACGTCAACGATACATTGACACAGCAGAACATCAAGTGGCATGTCAACCCTCCTGACGTACCGCACATGGGTGGATGCCGGGAGCGATTGGTCTCCTGGGTGAAGAAAGCTCTCCGAGTCGTTGTGGGTAACCAGCTCGTGAGAGATGAAGTGTTTACTACTGTTCTCACGGAGGTCGAGTTCATGTTTAACAGCTGGCCGCTCACTCACGTCAGTAGCGAAGCTGGGGATCCAGAGGCTTTGACTCCTAACCATCTTCTTCTCGGCCGCGACTCTACCAGCCTCCCTCACGGTACGTTCTCTGGGGAACAGCCTGATCTTCGAAGGCGTTGGCGCCAAGCTCAACAACTCGTAGAGCAATTCTGGAAGCGCTGGNTTGGATTTATTTCACACTAAAACAAGATCGAAGATTGATTGATTGAAGATGGAAGCATATTTGGTAATATTTGACCAAAGTACCCACCTGTTGGGCGCGCTTGACTTGGAAATCAATATTAAGCAAAATCAAAGTGACTGATGTGATCTAGCATTGCAGGCTGCAAGAGGGGCAGTGCTAAAGCCAGAGTGACTGTGTACATAGTGCTTAGTCTTTGAATATGATGCACGGTTGCATCGTTCCTTCTAATCTGCCTTAAAATAGACAGACATCAATTTTAAGTACAACAAAGAGCCTCATGGGCAGTTCTGGATATAAGTGGTGAGAATTTCTGAATATACTGCTTGCAAATATCAATCAACATGTGTTGTCTGTATGATAGTTTCGGAACAGGGCTGTCAGTAATTGTTGAACATAATTAGGGAATATTGCCATTTTCAAGTAAAAATGGAACATTATGCATGCCAACAAAACAGTATTGCGGTGCAGTGCTTAGTAATACTTAATTGAAAAGTATCTAGTCAGACGACCAGCGATCTGTTGCTTTGTAACTATTTGATGAAATTGAACACTGTTAACTATACATTTGAAATATGCGATTATGAAGAAAGGACATTGCTATTTATCCTCAAGAAAAATAAAATATAGATAATGTTTGATTCTGTTTGTTTTCTGAGAGGTTCTGTGGAGCATAGAAAGGAGAAACAACATCAGCATCAGCAATTTATTTCTGTACTTTTAGGTAGGTACCTCGCTTATTACAATTACCATCTATTTATCAAGTCACAGTGATGACATCAGCTTGAGATCATCAGCAACTTATGTAGTAGCGTAACAAGACATGTCCAACGAACTACAATTTATTTGCTACATTGAAGTTACAACTATAAATCAAAAAACGCAGGGAAAAAATGCGTCACAATCAGGTTGACCTTGCATCAAATACTCAACAAATTGTATGCAGGCAACCATAGAAAATGAGATCACTAAACAAGGCAAGCAAACTCCATCTTGTGGAAGCAGGCCCGCGCATGCACCCATCACCACAGCTTCACGCAGCAGACGTTCTTGTTCTTCAGGCCTGGTAGGTAGGTACCGCGCACTTCAATGATATGTCGCTGTCACCCTCTGTCATGGACTGGTGTTGTGGAGACTTGGAGTAGGCAGCATGTCCTAGAAAATGCAAAAATGATAACATTTGTTAGCATTCATCCAAAGCAATTGATCATTGGACAGACACCAGTGTGTGAACTAATTGTAGCACACCTGTGTTATGCTTAGAGTATTATTTGCCATTTTGCTTGCAGCAGCTAAACAATTGAAATATGAAATAGAACGATGCAACTATAATATAATACCATGACAATAAATTAACTCCACAACTGTCTGAAATTTGGGTAAACTAGAGGCACTTCAAGGGCAAGAAAATAAAGCAGCTGCCTATTGCTAGCCCACTAAGGCAACATGGGTAAGGTAAGGCGCATAGTTTCTCAGCAAACCACTAATGGTTAATGCAATCTCACCTAAATCTTCAATAATTCAACAAGCAGCGACATCCATAATGCAGATAGTTACATGTTAATGTCCAGAGGGAGGCACTGCCCACTGCGTCCTCTATCACGATGGCATTTTCTGGGTCATACCTACTCGTGATTCACAAACGCATACATCATCAACATGGCTAATTGGCGAAGGAATATTCGAAGACATAACCACAACTTACCTTAGCTTTTCAGGCAGGCGTTGAATCTCCGTTGCAAGTAATGCGGGACGAACAATTTCTGCAATTAATCCCTTGAATTAATCGTTATCTTCGTAACAGACAGTTGGAAAGAAGCTAAATACGGCAGAAATTGTGCCGTGATTCCGGTGCTCATTTGGGGTAGAATCAACCGCAAACAGCTGATTATTCCAGTCCATTCGTCGATTTCACCGCCGCGAGCATCTTATTTACCGCAAAAATGGGGTAGAATCAGATTTACGGCATAGAATATTTTGGAAGCGGTCGATTCTATCCCACCCGGTTTGGTGAGATTGAGTTGGGGTAAAATGGCCCGTTCTACCCCAAATGCAAATTGACCGCACTTGGTGAGATTGGGCCCAGGATCACTGATCACAATACGCCATCTGAGGCGTGAGCAGCTTCTAGTAACAAGTTGCAATGGACTATTTGCAGGTAACCTAAGATACTGTTTTGATGTATTTTATAAAATGAAAATGAAAAAAAAATACTTTACTATAAATTCCCCAAAAAATGGAATATTTACACATTTATACGCATATTTACGTAATTTATAATTCTGCTATCCCGAACTATTGCCATCTGCCGTGATGTCAGATGGCAATAGTTCGAGCGATCGAAGTTACCTGAGGTAGTTTTGAACAACTCGGTTGACATGTTTCTTTTAAATATGGAGAATGAACAGAAAAAAAATATCGCAAGGATATCAAAGCACGTGAAAAGATCATTTAAACAGATATCATTTAATTACCGTATCGGTGACCTTATGTTGTTGTTGTTTTTTGTATCGGTGACTCAAGGTCAGGTACATTTCCTGACTTTACCATTCTCAGTGAGTGGCAAAATATATAAAATATAAATGCTTCCTTTTCAGAGAATATGCATTGGACCAGGCCAATTTTTCAGAAGTAAGTTACCTTAGCTCATTCCTGATGACCCAAGTGCAATTGTTGCTCAGTGTTCTCTGCAAGGTCATCTGAAGTCAAATGAGGCCATCAGCAGTTTTTACAAATGACTTGAGATAATAAATAGAGACGTGCGGATGACACCACTGTATTTCGCTCGTCGAGTCTCGCCGCCGAATATGCAACACGACCTATCTGGGTCACCAAATATCCTTGACCTGAGGTAAAATTGTGAAGTTTGTTTATTGGTATTTCAGGGCGCATCGACACCTTAGATCAATTTGATATCTCAATTTTTTAGTTGACCTAACCAGGTCACCACTAGTGTTTCAAAACGCCTTAACGAGACAAACACGATTGTGATATTGTTATTGCTATATTTTTAACGGATAAAAGTTATTCAAGCAAAACTGTTCGGAAAAAGTATCCCCGAGACCTGTGATCACCTCTGGAGCCTAAATAATTGACCTGAGCTAAAATCAGAGGACACCTAAGGCGAATGCATTTTTCAAGAGCTGTTGATTGCTATAATACGCTTGTTCTAGTTCCCAAGATATATTAGGGGTGTTGAAGCGAAACACTTCAAAATTAAAGTTTGAAGTGTTGAAAGTTCTAAATACGTAAAATGTGAACTTTGTGACTCCTTGGTGACCAATTCGTTGACCTGAACCCAAAACGACGTAAGACTTTTGAATGTCCCCAAATGTCGAATAGCTTTGAAAGTTTTTTTTCGAGTCTTCTAGCCCCTTCAGTTTTCGACAAAATGACCCATGCAACTATTATTTTTCAAATGATCAACTTCGTTTTCAAAATCGCCAGCGTGTCCTCAAATTTTAGTTCAGGTAAAGTTAGGCCAGAGGTCATCAATGGCCAAAAACGCAATTTTTTCGGTATACTGTGTTAAATATTCGCAAATACTTGTTAACCTATGAAGATAGAGTATTATTTTAAATCTAATCGTGATTGGCCTTGTCCCGAGGGCGCTTTGAAGAACATGGTAAATTATACTTCAAAATTTGACCACATGTCAAGGTCATTTGATGAGCCAGGTATGTTATGTTGCATATAGGGCGACGCGACAAGATAGAGCAATGATTTTAAATCAATCGTGTTTGTCTTGCCGATGCGCTTTGAAAAACATTGATGTTGACCTGGTAGGGTCAACTCCTTGACCTAATGTCAAGGTCATTTGATGATCCAGGTAGATCATGGTGCATGTAGGGCCAAACATAGTTGTGATCCGCTCTTCTGTATCTGTATTATATCAAGAGTTATTAGCAAAACATTGTTGATGTCCTCAGATTACCTCACATGACCTTGCTGTGAGGTAATCTGAGGTCATCAACAATGTTTCAATGATGATTTCAATGAGTTTAATAGAGCTTAGTGCTTGTGCGAGGAACATAGTTGTCAAAATTAACAAACGAAATACCATGATTTTCCTCGAAGATATGAAAAATCGAAACAGTTATCATATAAATTCAAGTTATTCAATTTTCGAATATTCGGCCACAGGCCTTTATCAACAGTCAACTTTCGGATACGACGCTTTCTACTTTCTAACAAGCAATTTAGAAAAATGCCGTGTAACGAAATGTGATCTGGTTGATAAAGGCCTGTGGCCCGAAATATTACGAAATATAATTAATTTTTGATAATCTTTTCGATTTTATATCTCGAGAAAAGGTCATGGTATTTCGTTTGATAATTATGATTTCAATGATTTCAAACAATGAAAATTGGCCTCACCTTGGGTCACCGATACAAAAAAGAGATCTACGAATTGTAGGTACTTATGATCCTATGAAATCCAGCAAGTAGCAAATATCTCTGACAACGACTAAGGCTTTGGCACGATCAAAAACATTTATGGACATTAAGTCACTTGTCGTGACCTTGTAATCTGACATGAGATGACCTGAGGTTAAAACTTTCACAAAGTGTGGGTAATTGACGCCCGAATACCTGTATCAAATTTGGCGGCGCTGCGTGCCACTTTTTCCCGCTATTACCGAAAAAAACTCAAGGGGGCAAAATGATCCCCACCAGGGCGAGGGTTATTGTCCTTACTCATGAAGATTACACCTTTACACACCTTACAAAGTCCAACTTTGACAAATCCATTTCATCCATATTTGACCAACCATAGTTCCCGAGAAACATTATTTTCATAAAATTGTTTTCTCAATTACATTTTCACCGTATCTCAATGTCTGAAAAATAACCCTCCTACGTCTATCTTAACCTTCGCACTGATGGGGGATCATTTCCCCCTGGTGTTTTTGTCAATTACCCACATTAAAACATCAGGTGATCTCAGGTTAGATCACCAGGTCACCTCAAGTGACCTTATCTCCCAAAATGTTTGTGGTCGTGCCAAAGTCACACTGAACGATTTTAAACTCGCCGAAGGTAATCAGGGCAAAGTTTCTACAATTCTTAAACTCTCGGATTTTGTATATCAGTGAAATAGAGTCAGCTTAGTTTCGTAACCTCCACTTTATAAGTCAATGGGAAAATATAAAAATGCTTCCTATTCCGAGAACATGCATTAGATCAGGCCAATAAGCATGATAAATAGCATGATCATGCTATGTTAGCTCCTTCTTGATAACCCAGGGGCAATTGTTGCTAAGCGACCTTTGAAGGGTCAGTTGAGGTCATCTGAGGTCACTATCACTTGTTTGCCAACAACTCCCGATAGAATATAGATAAGAGGCGTGCGACTGATACTACAGGTCGTCAGTATTTGTTTGCCCCTTGATCACACGCCTTCATTCTCTCCAGGCGCCCGCGAAACTAATGTAATTAAAGGGAATGTTTCACATTAACATTATATTTGAGTTGAGATGGCCATTTTGCTGGATTGCATTGAAATTAAGTAGTGTAGAAGTTAAAACACCCACAGAGGTCTAATCGAAAGTTAACTTGAGTTTGGTTTTGACATCTGCATCAAATATAGAGGCTCTACTTGTATTAAGATACGCCTCTGTCAAGCCGATAGTCCTGTGCAAATCTACTCTTTATCAAATGTTGATGAAAGTAGACTCTTGTATATTATCTATTTTGGGCTATACATTAGCACATACTCACTAGTTCAATACATATTCGCGTGAAGATTATTTTCTATCTGACAACCAAAATTCCTTCATTATTGACGTAATCAGTCCAAATACTAAACACTTGTGTCATGAAGCTTAAGCACTGTTGTGAGAATCATAATTAGTCAGAACTCGAATGTTCGGCAGTGCAAAATTACAATATTTTGCACCACAAGGCAGCGTATTACTTGACATCGTTCATGAGTATAGTTGAATACTCATTTCTCTCACTTTTAAACTTTGAAGATATCCGTTGTATCTGACCCTTACAAGGCATCCTTTTCAGTAAGCTGGATGTCAGGTGTTGGACGTCACTACCCTGCGTGACCCTACCCTGGTGACCCATACCCTGGTGATACCCTGACCCCTGGATTCCGACCCTTGTGGATACCGCGACCCTGGTGTGACGCGCGCATACCCTTGGTGACCCCGGACCCTGGTTGATATGAATAAACTAGAACTAAACCTATTTTTATGGACGCATGCCCGGCCGGTCGCTGCGGGCGGCGGCGGCCGTCTGCTGACTGCGCCGGCCGGCCGCTGTCAAGTCCGCCCCGCGGCTCGGAAGCCGAGGTGTGGACGGACGGTGGTCGTGCAGGGTCGACGGTTCCAGGGACGTCTTTCAAAGCCTATTATGCTGGTACACTTTTAGGGGGCATGCCCAAAACCGGCCGTCTCCTGGATGCAAGCTTCGCGCTGGGCAGAGGCCAACCGATACTGGTCTGAGAGGAGGGGCAAAGGGAAGAAGCAACAATCAGCGCACGCCGCATAGGCTCTTATTAGAGGCCACACAGAGCAAATCGCTGGCATTTTGATCGGCAGATAGTAGTCAGGAAGGTATAGTAGTATAGTCGCAGATAGATAAGTAGTTAATTGATAAAGCCCATCCAGCGTTTACCAGCGTTTTGGAGTTGACCACAAACCTGACAATATTTGATGGGGTCACATATTATCCGGGAAATAGATAAAGGCCCACTTTTCTAACGCGCGTACGCACAGAGTAGCGGCCGACCCACTGCGGCCGTCGGCGGTTGTCAATTGACGTGGTCCATTGACGAGAACGAGACGAGACGAGACCGAGTACTCGCGGTTAGAAAAAGTGGCATTTTTATTATTTTCCCCACACAAATGTTGTCCATCGATATTTCCCGCACAAATGCGTATGTCAGTAAAGACGTTTTTGCAAAAATGAAAGCCCCGACACTCTTCCCTACCCTGGTGACCTTCTACGCTCTTTGTGTAGTCCGATCCTTGGTGGCTCCCATCCTCGGGTGACCGGACCGGCGTAGGTGACCCTACCTGGTAGACCCGACCCTCTAGTACCCGACCCTGGTGACCACCCTGGTGACTCTGGTAGCCCTTACTCTGGTGACACTACCCTGGGTGACCCAGGACACACTTGGTGACCCGACCCTTTGACGCCGACCCTCTGACCCCTGGTGACCGCCCTGGTTGACCTCGACCCCGTGACCCTACCTGGGTCCGTAACCCGCCCTTTGGATGACCCTGACCCTGTTTGACCTCCCTGGGAGCTACCCTGGTGACCCACACCCTGGTGACCCTTACCCTGGTGACCACCTACCCTCTCCCTACCATGGTGACCTCCGACCCTGGGTGGACCCAACCCGGGGTGACCCTACCCTTGGTGCGCGCTACCCTGGTGACCCGACCTGGGTGACCCCACCTGAGTGACCCGACCCTGGTGACCCTACCCTGGTGACCCTACCCTGGTGACCTGACCCTGGTGACCGACCCGGGACCCGACCCCCCCCCCCTGCCCCTCCCACCGCGCCCCCGCGCCCACAAGAAAGATCGCCCACGCGCGCGGGCCAAACCCCTTCTCGCCCCCCCGCCAACCCCCCGCGGGCCCCCCCTCCCGGGTCGCCCCTCCACACACCCGACCCCGCCAACACCCATGTGACCCGGAGCGGCCCTGATTGACGCCGACCGCGTGGGGACCCTAGCCCTGGTGACCTACCCTGGGGTGAGCGCCATACGCTGGGCGACTCTCTGCCTGGTGACCCATACCGCCTGGACCCTACCCTAGGTGACCCTACTCTGGTACCTGACCCTCTGTGACACCTACCGCTGGTGCACCCTATCCCTCTCCTCTCTCTCCTGGTGACCCGACCCTGTTGACCCGACCCTCGGTGACCCTACCCTTGGTGACCTACCCTGGTGACCCGGCTACCCTGGCCCCTTACCACTGGACTCCACCCTGGTGACCCGACCCTGGTGACCCATCCGTGGACCCTACCCTGGTGACCCTACCCTGGTGACCCTACCCTGGTGACCCTACCCTGGTGACCCTATCCTGGTGACCCGACCTGGGCTCCTATTAGACATGGCGGTCAGTTTCTGAGAAACACCCGTCGCACTCTGAGGCAATGTCAGAGCTATGATGAAGGAACAGTGTTTGTCGATGCGCCACTGCGCATTCTCGGTGATGATGATGATGATTGGGACTTAAGGGCGCCGCAACAAAATAGTTATATGGCGCCCAGCGCATTCTCGGTGGTTCACGTCGGAATGACCTAGGCCAACGATGCTGCACAGCTCGGAGCATCCGTCAAAATAATTTAAGTCTGGGTGGCTCATGACATGATGACCAAATGTGAAGAATCCGCCTGAAACTAAGAAGGTCACGAGAAAAAGACGGGGCCGAACCGAGTGGCCAAAATCGGTTTTTCCAAATTCGGCCTGAAAAGACACCAGAACTAAAGAAACTGACCAAGAGACTAACTGCAAAGGGTAGCCCGGCATTCTAAAGACGACCATCGATGACCAACTGACAAAATGGTTTCTTCTCAATTTCGCACAAACTGCGGCTCCAGGCGAAGTTGACCGAAACGCAAAAGCCCAACCGGCGTGCGTGCATCCGACAACTCAAGAACTGGACAATGGGGTTGAGAACAGGTAGTGGGTGTTTACTCATAAAAAATCAATATATTTGCTCGCGATTTTCGATATACTTCTCACATATATCATGGACCACCTTCTGTCCTAAAACTTCCTCTTAACTTCTCGCATTTATTATATTGATTTTGCCCGTTTGTTTGTTTATTGGGGTTTGAGGGCGCGCCGACACCTTTGGGTCAATTTGCGCTTCTGTGATTATACATGTTAAAGGTTATTGCACAACAGTGAGGGATATTTTAGATCGGGAAGAATAAAACTGGGACAAATTTCGGGAAATATGTCATAATAACTTTCTGGGCGTGTTAAGAAGACTTGTTTTGTTTAAAATAAAAAAAGAATACTTAAACTCCCCGAGAACAATTGTTCCACGTTACGATAATCTCGAAATTCGACAAAGCTGGGCCAATGCTGCGAGACGGATGGATGCCCGAAATCTCATTTCCAGGCTTATGTGGAAATGATGCCAAGATCACTGAAGGTAATCATCAATCATAATATCAAATTTAAGGTACCCATCGCTTAGGATTGCTTTTCGCGGCTCATGTTTTTCCAGCTATATTTCGAACATGTCAAAAGCGTTAGCAAGGCATAAGAACAGTACTCACCTTTCCATCTTCTTGCATCTGAACTCCGCAGACACAAATTCATCAGGAAGTCCGCAAGAAGTATGGAACAGCCGACGCTCTAAGCTTGGCAGGGGGTACCATGCCTTTCTCCGTAACGTGTCCACAAAAACTTATGTCACCCCAGTAGCAAATTCTGGAGCATGTCGTTTGCGGTCGGTTAGAACACTTTTGTTCTCTCTTGCAATTAACTTTTTAACAAACAAAGATACAGCAATTACTTTGATGTCATCGTGTTAGCTTCGTCAGGACGCATCGATTCATACCAATTTCACATGGTTTATGTCAAATTAAAAACTTCGAAAGTTTGCAGCCGCCACGGCGCGTGCTATGGGTCTAGAGCAGATTTCAAGCACCAGACGCTCTTATTGTCCTCAAGACTGACCTGAGCCTAAAATAATATAAATCATCTATATTTGCCTTGTTTTGCAAGCTTGCAAGCTTGGATAGGTTCTGTGATTTTTGTCAAACTCAGGTTCTAAACTGTTACGGTTCGGAACCTGATATCTTAATACCTTGAAAGTATCAAAGGCTAAATCTCAACTCACTAGCCTTCAAACATTGATTGATTAAAGGGAGTGTGCCTACTCACATTGGTCATGTGGAGTTGTTGACACTAGTCTGTAGAACATATTTTTTCTGAATTTAGCCATGTACTTCAAAATTTCCCCCAGAAATCACTTTGTTGCTGAGATTTCAAAGTCGCCCAATCGCATACTAGCAGTACTTAATTAATCGATAGTACGCCATGAGAGCTTTCGCTATCTAAGACGCATTGCCTCTTAATTAACACGCTAGCATATATTGTTAGCTTCTGGCCAATAGAAAACAACTCGTGAGCACTGATAACGCTGGCCGAACAGTTTCCGATCACTGTAACAAACCTATCATTGCTCATAAAGGTTTGTTTATCGTCTTTAGTGTGCCATTATAGGTAACATCTTCTTTACTCTGTTTATAGTGACGATCGTTTAGTTTATGAGTTTTGAAACAAAACAAATGCAAAACAGAATATAAGTTAAAATTCAACTACTATAATTGTTGACATTTTTAGAACCTTAAGGCACAATAAGCTACAACTCTAAAGGCTGAAACACAGTGGCGATATCAGCTAAGCAGCGGCCGAAGAAGAGTGTGTCGAAAATGACCCCCGTCTAACTCGAAAACTAAAGGGGATAGCAAGACACGGGAAAAACGCTTGGAGGCTCTTGACATGGACAGTCGAAGCTATTTCGAGTATTTTTGGCTCAGGTCAATATTGAGGTCACCAGAGGTCATGCAAGGTAAAAAATTCAGTTTTAGAACTTCGCTTCGAACACCCCCAAAAATCTCGGGAACCAAGATAGCTAGGAACAAAAGGGAAAAACAATCGAAAACTCTTGAAAAATGCATTTGCTATCATGTTCTCAAATTCAAGAGCAGGCCAATCGTAAAAGGGAATAGTTCACCTTGAAAGTTGTCTTGAAATTCAACCATACGGTGCATCTTGAGCTCAAAACTACGAAATGTGACTTTGGTTTGGACAAGTGATGGATATATGTGGAGAAAGAAGTAAGTTTCACTTTGTATTTCACGAGAATCGTACGATAGCAGGTGGCGTTCTGGCTCCGCCAGACGCCTAGTACAGTCTTCTGCAACAAAGGGTTGCCGCGCAGCCCGGGCGGGCTGAGCAGGATATTAACCGAGGCGTCGTGATCAGGTGACTACGTGTCAGAGAAGTGTCCTACCTCCTGTAGCTCAGAAAGTGACCTACCTCCTGTAGCTTCGGTAGCTCCGCCTGGCGGCGAGCTACCGAAGCTGTTTTCGGGATGTTTTCGGGGGTGGGGTGAAAATGCAGACTTATCCTGTGTCGAAACTACTTTACGTTGCGCAGTTTATTCTTCAGCCATAACTAATTTTCTCGATCTGCCTCTAACAAAAACTGCTCTCAGTTTTCAAAACCCCATGTTAAAGGTGAACACCTCCCTTTAAGGCTCCAGAGGTCATCAAAGGTAAAAAAAAAATGGTAAAACCATTTTTCGCAAACGAATATTTACCTAATAAAGATAAAGCATGTATTCAACACCATCGTGTTTGTCTAGTCGAGACGCTTTGACACATATAAATGGTGGTCTGGTTAGGTAAACTTCAATATTTGGTAGGTCATGTTGCATATGGGACGACGCGACTCGACGAGACAAACACAGTGGTGTCATCCGCTCGTCCGTATCATTATTATATCATGAGTTTTTAGCAAAACATAGCTGATGACCTCAGATGACCTTGCAGAGGTCACTGAGCAGCAAATGCACACGGGTCATCAAGAATACGCTCAAATAACATGATTCTGAAAAATAGTTAGCCTGATACAATGCATATGCTCTGAAAAGGAAACAATTGTATATTTTCCCATTCACTTATAATGGGGAGGTCAGTAAATTGACCTGACTTTGAGTCACCGATACAAAACAAAATACGCGATATGAGCAAATGAAATCCTGCAGGATTCAAATATCTCGAAAAAGATTGTAGTTTTGGCACGATCACAAACATGTTGGGAGGTAAGGTCACTTGACGCGACCTGCGACCTGACTTGAGATGACCTGAAGTCAAAACTTGCACAAAGTGTGGGTAATTGATGCCCAAATAGCGGTTGCAAACATGCGCTTGCTACTGCAATGCGAAGGTAATTAAGTTCGATAGTGCATAGCTAAGCAGCTGATCATGCCCGTTCAGTTTCCATCCCGTTTCCGTTCCCGCCCGTTTCGTTTCCATACCGTTCCAATTCCGTTCACTTCCCGTTCTCATCCCGTCTCATTCCAGCTATTAACCCGCGCCCCACTGGGGGGTGTTTGAACACCCCCCTGTTTTTTTTCTTCTTCAAGATAACGAAAAAACGGCAGCGCGTAGCGCCGCCAAATTTAGCATAACTCATCATTGATCCTTTCCGCACATTTCGCAAAAATTCAAGTTTCGTATCGGGTTAGGTCAGGTCACCAGGTCAGGTCAAGTGACCCCACCTATTAAACAGTTTTGCGGTCGTGCGTGACCAACAAGTTTCTAACGGATCGATATTTCACTTTTAGGATTCATCAAGTCATCGCATCTACAAATGTGTATCTCGGATTTTTTGATATCAAGTGACCTGAGGTGGGTCAATTTTGGTGACCTCCCCATTTATAAGTCAATGGGATACAATATTCACATGCTTTCTTTTTCGACGATTATCAAGTCCATTTCCTTCTGGACAATGTTATAAAATAGGATATTATGTATGATACAATGCAGTTTTGCTCAGGGACCTTCGGGGTCATCTGAGGTCATTCCGAGGTCAACCAACACCTTTCGTGAATAACTCTAAACATAATGAAGATGAGAAGTGTAACTTTCACCAATGTGTTTTGTCTCGTCAAGACACATCTCCCTGATATGCAACATGACCTACTTGGGTCACCAATTTGACCTTGACTGAGGTCCATTTTTTTTAAGTTGACTAACATCTATCACATTTTTCATATTTCAGCGCCTTGACAGACAAACACGATGACGTTACAGTATTGCGTTATGGGGAAGGGGGAGATGTTAGATAAGAAGTTTTATTCGCGAAATATTTTTTTTACCAAAATCAGCATTTTTTTACTTTATGACCTCTAGAGCTAAACTATTGACTGAGGTCAATTTTGAGGACATACATGCAATTGCAAATTGCAATGGCATGCGATTGTTTTTTTACGTTTGTTTTCTAGATAGTAGCATAGTTTCGAGAATATTTGAGGGTTTCTGGAGCGATGTCTAAAACTGGAAAATTTGACCTTCGATGACCTCTGGTGACCCGAGTTTTGACGTGAGCGAAAAAAAGGCCAAAATAGCTTCGAAATGATTTCTGATAACGGTTCGAACGATGTTTTTTGTTTTGGTCTACGTGCCGTAGGAGCCGAGTAAGAGGGGGGTGTTCAAACACCCCCAGCCGGGCGAAGAAAATGCAGAAGCCCAGAGGGGCGCGGGTTAATAGTGGGATATTAATTGTTAAATGTATTATAAATACCCAAATGCAAATATTTGCAATTCCAAATGAGTAATGACTAATGACCCAGCATTTCGAGTGTGTGATGTGGCAACATTCAAAGTTATTGGAATGTGACCTGTGTTGTTCTTGAGTGCTAAGATTTATTAGTTCGTAAGATTTATTAAATGTTTGACATGGCGCTTTATACAGCAGTGTCCTAAGATTTCCCAATCTGGGTGAAAAACGACACTCTTTGGGTAATATTTTCCAACTCTTTCCACAGATTTACAGTGAAATTTCCACTCCATAAATCAAGATGTATTGAACAACTATAACCCTATCACTGATAATACTAATGCTTATATTAACCTGTAGATGGAAAAAGCAGGCTAGGAAAATATTGCTTTGTAAAGCTGTTCTGAATTGTTAAATTTTGGGAAAAAGTAGAGTACATCATATGGTCTTTTTAGCTGAATTTGTTCCATATGCGCCTATCTCTTTAGGTTGAATCTTTCCACTCTCCAAAACCTGGCTTGAAAGCAATCCTAGACCCTGTTCCCAGCAGCCCCCGTGCGAGTCCCACTGCCCCCCCCCCCCTCCCCCGCTCATGAGTCGTCTGTCCGCGTGTCTGTGCCAACAGAGGAGAGATGCACCCACCTTGCAAGTCGTCCTCGCCGGTTGGTTGCGATGGTCCTGGGGAGCACGTTCCTCCCAGTTCCACCGCTGCAACGGCACACAAAGAAAAGTGTCACCATGGTGATAAAGATGCCCAGCAAACAAACTCATGAAACGACGAGTTGGTCTATCAATCCTCGAGTAAATCAAAGTCCTGTAACAAGGAGTGAAGCAGATAGACAGTCATAGAGATGTTAGAAAGCCAGACCCTTGCCTAGAACCATAGAAACTGTGAACCCGGAGGGCCTAGTACCGGCACTGCTATATGCTGCTATTGTAGCTCCCCCTGGGTCCTCATGGAGGACCATAGCCCAGCGGCTCCCATTGGCATTGATAGCCGGCCACCAAGGCAGCCACCAAGTCGGCGTCCCGCAGCTGTGTGGGGCCTAGATGAATGTTGCCAGTCAGCCGCAGGCGGGCGGGGGTTCAAGAGCTCCCGACGTGCGGGACGCCGCGGAGCCGACGCCCTGCGGCCCCGCCGTCTCACAGCTGCCGCGGCGGTCTGGGGATTGGCAGTCCCCGGATCGTTGCATCACACCACCGACTTCCACCGACAAGATACAGTACCTCCGCGGGCTTGGGGCGTGTCGTATGGCATCGGCGCGTCCTGGCCCGCGTAGGTAAGTGATGCCAGCGCCCCCCACCGTGAGGCCCGACGGTGGGGGCCAGCGGGACGGCGGCCCGAGGGTGCCCCGGGGCGGCTACAGCCGTAGCGCCAAGAACAGGAGATACCGTCACAACTGCCACGTCCGAAGCCGACTGCTGCTCGTCAGTTGGAACGCGGAGGGGATTCTCGGCAAGATCGGGGAGCTCAGCCGCTGGCT